>JAOTOL010001508.1:382500-567500 GCA_034440575.1 Imbricaverruca yamaguchii | reverse complement strand
TGTGTGTGTGTGTGTGTGTGTGTGTGTGTGTGTGTGTGTGTGTGTGTGTGTGTGTGTGTGTGTGTGTGCGTGCATTGTTAACAGGAGCCGCTGATGCAGCAGACACCGAGGCGCTCTATGAAACTCGCCACTTTGTTTTGATATGAAGCAGTCGGTCCTCGCGATGCAAAGCTCGTCAGGCTGTAACCAGAAGAATTTCCCTTTCATATAAGCTGACATAACCTTGCAAAACAATTTTGCAGCCTGTCCGCCGCCACCCAAAACCAGTTTAGAGCGAGTTGATCTGTGACCACTGCCATATTTTCCTTCCATCTGAAGCTGGGAAAGATGACTCCGATAGTTCGGAGAGGAGGCTCAAGAACGCTCCACCGTACACTCTGTCCTGGAGAGAACACACCACCGTCCTCTGAATGGTGTGGCGAGAAACGCGTCGACAAACAACTCGACAGTTCACGCCGATTAATGCACGTGCACGTTGGTGCATTTTCACAGTGCGTGAATTCCCAGAGTTTCCCTTACCTACCGAAGCATTTAGCACACGAATCCGACTAGTGGCACTCGATGTGACATCTTTCCGTATCCGCGTAATTCGGTCGAATAAATTATATCGAGGAGCGTTGTGACATTTTTTAAAAATAAATAAATGTAATCCGAATTGTTGCTGGGGTGGCTTGAGGAACCAGGGTTCTATTGCTAAGCAGAGCTTGTTGCGTGAACCCTGGCCCCACCACCCGATCCATGAACTCCAGTTCAACGGCGGAATTTAGACCGAAAGTTTAACGTGCCGCCAATGCACCGACACGGCCGCCCGGTAGCTCGCCCACGGCCTTATCGGGCCAGCTGCCAACTGACACTACCCGGCCGGGGGCTAAATGCGAGCGCGCGAAGCGACTCGAACCCTGTGTTGCCAATACAGGGGAGACCGGTGCAGACCAGAGCTCTAACCAACTGAGGTACCGGGGCGGCGGTGTAGGAACCAACTGTAGGAACATTATGCTCGTTCCTACAGTTCACACTATCGTAGTGCTATCAGTATCATGTATATACCACGTACATTACAAACTAAATCACAGTTTTTGTCTCTGAAATTGACAAACCTGTCCTGTTCGCCGTATAGCTCCCACGGTTAAACGACCGATAACTTACCATGTATATATATATATATATATATATATATATATATATATATATATATATATATATATATATATATATATATGGTAAGCTATCGGTTGTTTCACCGTGATTGTTGAGTTGAGTTTCACCGTGGTTGAGTGTGTGTATATATATATATATTAGAGTGGCACTTATTTTCGGAGTTTCTACCTTCGACCGGGACGCCCCCGCAAAATGTGAGGCTGGGTTAAAAAAAACCCATGCTAAAATTTTATTGAAAAATATTGCTATTTGGAGGTGGCGCCAATCACTTGAAATTCTCCAATAGCCTATACATACACTACAAATGGTTCGGGGTCGGTGGCACAGAGGTGAGAAAAAAACGGCTACTCGGCCACGAGCGTGGGTGACATGTATGAAAAATATCTCCGGTTGTGGTGACAACCCACGGTACCGTATTATCATTTCGTATGGATTGTATTTATCATCAGGCCGCTTTTCCTCTTAACATACCCAGTCAATTTGTATTTTCTAACCATACAGACAAATACGTACTCAGCTTGTTTCAGCGCATGTATCAGATGCGTACAGAAACAATTTAGTAGATAGCATTTCGAGGGGGCAGGGGGGGCCTGAAAAAACTCTACCACTCGTGGTAAAGTCCATAGGTTTTAACATTGCCGTGGTAAGCCTGTCACCTACGAACTGTCCCGTCGCCGTCCAGAGATTGAGCCCGACGCAACAGTTCCGTTTTCCAGCTCAGTTTGTGCCGTGTGGCACGGCTGACATCACAGGTAACGAGATATGGCTGACATCACGTGAAAGCTCCAAATGTTGGCTATCCGTCTGGCACAATTTCGTTGCGGTCGGGTCAACGTGTTGTGCGTGCACATACCGAGGTCTTGAGAGAACGGGTGTCCAGTGAATGGCCGGTCGCCCATAGGAATGGCATGTAAAACCGAGATTTTGCGTTCGGAAAATCACCAATTCTAGAGCTCCCCATCGACCCGATTCAAACCGCAATATCTCGACAACCAATGGACCGATTGACACCAGACCAACACCCCAGTATTGCCACAATTGTCAACATCGTCGTGGCATTCGTTTCCGAATCACGCGCCACGCGCACGCGAGGGGGTGTGAAAAGCGGAAGCGACGGTTTTGGCGTTTTTCACGATTTGGTCTGGTTCTCTGAAACTGCTAAACTTAGCGACTTGCCATCACCTTCACATCATGACCCCATGTACCGACTATAATTTTCAAATTGACGATCAGTGGCTGCAGAGTGTGCGGGCGCAGTCATCGTGACACGGGCTGCACGTGTTTCAGTCCGTGAAAAAGGCTCCGCTTTCCACTGTCTCCACACCACTGTCGAATGACAATTCGTGCAGAAAGTTGTACGTGCGGTTAGCCCCATTCTTTGTGATGCTCCAAGTCCTTCGGATTTTATCCATCACCAATACTTTTGTTGCAATCGTCGATGCCCGCAACCGTTACCAGGCGTCACTTTCGGCAATCTCAAGCGGCGGACGGGCGGAACAGTATCCTGTCATCTTCCAGAGCCTGAATCCGACGCAACAGTTCCGTTTTCCGGCGCAGTTTGTTTTCAAAGCTGGTTTCAGTGTGCACGTATCTACCCAATAAGCATCAAGGCGCTGTTGAAGCTGAACTTGTGTATGTTTGCGTAGGTGGTGTTTCGTCTCTGAGAGACGAAAGTCATGACAAGTATTGCAAACATGGCCTTGTCTTTGATGTTGGCCGCGAAAAAAAAATTATCTTATCTCCAGGAAGTATTCAACTCCATTTATCCAAAAGAGGAATTGAGTCTGACAATGACTGCGATCTCCTTGATGTTTGGTCACGATCATGAGAGCATTAAACACTGGGCATGGCCGTGAAAAGTGCGAAAATAGCTATTTTTGATGACAGAAACGAATCACATCATTCTACATCTTGGAATGCACCAGTTTTCCTCCCATAATCCAAGATTCAGATTAGAAGAAAAGTCGTCAAAGTCCTCTGCTCTATGTCAACCTGTAATACCATATAATGCCAATTTACTGTCTGAATGGCTGAACTGCTAAATTAGCTTTTTGTCGTAGGCTATTTTGAAGGGATATATCCTATGTGCTATCTGCAATAGCTGCATTGTAGGACTGCACAGCCGAGCAGAGCATTGCAGATATTGAGTAGCAGCAAAGTCGCATTGCATTGCAGCATCACAATCCAACAAAATCACAACATTTCAACACTCTGCCTGCTCGTGTGTGAGGTATCTTCGAACAACAAGAGGTGTCGGCGGACTCCGCCCCCTCCGGGGCGCGTATTTGTGCAGTTCATTAGTCAGGGTGTACGCAGCGTGCTCGCTATAGCCTCACTTCGTCCACTCAGCTGTGATTTGGATTCGTAAGCCGCGTAAGAATGCCAGATGGAGTGCATACAGGAATACATTTGTGGCTTTGCATACTATTTTGCATAAATATGGCACGAAGACAAGACCATTGGCGCGCTTCAGCTCCGCCTGGAGCTGAAGCCTTGTGTCTGTGTCTGGAGCCCGGTCTGTGTCTGGAGCCCTGTGTCTGTGTCTCGCACCAAGCTCACAATATTGCCTCCTTGTCATTATGAGAGCTGTCAGTCGCATTGAGCGAACGTCACTAAGTGAGTACCTCTGTCAGGTGCTATTGTTCGCATCAAAGCCGAACGGAGGTGATTCGCTACAGCTTTCGACTTGGGTCGCGTCGAAGTTTCTGACCAGCAGATGTAGAGAGCCGGATATGCTACAATTCCCTCCTATCTTAGCTATAACAAGGGTGCCGACAGCAGATGGTGCCGACAGCAGAGGGTGCCGACAGCAGAGGGTGACCGGCAGAAGAGGGTGCCAACAGCAGAGGGTGCCGACAGCAGAGGATGCCGGCAGAAGAGGATGCCGACAGCAGAGGGTGCCGACAGCAGATGGTGCCGACAGCAGAGGATGCCGACAGCAGAGGGTGCCGACAGCAGAGGGTGCCGACAGCAGAGGGTGCCGACAGCAGAGGGTGACAACAGAGGATGCCGGCAGAAGAGGGTGCCAACAGCAGAGGGTGCCGACAGCAGAGGATGCCGACAGAAGAGGATGCCGACAGCAGAGGGTGCAAACAACAGAGCGTGACGACAACAGAGGGTGCCGACAACAGAGGGTGCCGACATGAATGCCGCGTTCAGTTGCCCCCACCCGGATGCTTGTTAGCATGGTTTAAAGTGATATTAATCCCGGCTATTAAGTTTTAATTGCATAATGTCGAGTCGGGGTGAAGCAGCTGTGAAGTTATTGTAGATCAGCATCAGATCAAATTGTAGATCAGATCAGCATCAGCCACCCATGAACCATCGGCATGAACATGCCGATGGACACATTCTGCATCATCGTAGGCTTCACAAGCAAGCCGAAGTTGTACAGAGAAATAGAAGTGGAACCATGCACTTCCAACGTAGAAGTGGAACCATGCACTTCCAACGTAGAAGTGGGACCATTGTAGAAGTGGAATCATTGTAGAAGTAGAACCATTGTAGAAGTAGAATCATGAACTTCCAACACGCACGTTGGCCGGATGGTCTGTGCGGTAAAAGTCGGTAAGACCGGCCGGTCACCGTGCCACGCGTACGATGAGAGGGAGCTGCTCCCGCCTGCCTCCCGCAGCGGCCGCTCCCGCCTGGCTCCCGCAGCGGCTGCTCCCGCCTGGCTCCCGCAGCGGCTGCCGCCGCCTGGCTCCCGCAGCGGCTGCCGCCGCCTGGCTCCCGCAGCGGCTGCTCCCGCCTGGCTCCCGCAGCGGCCGCTCCCGCCTGGCTCCCGCAGCGGCTGCTCCCGCCTGGCTCCCGCAGCGGCCGCTCTCGTCTGGCTCCCGCAGCGGCTGCTCCCGCCTGGCTCCCGCAGCGGCTGCTCCCGCCTGGCTCCAGCAGCGGCCGCCGCCGCCTGGCTCCCGCAGCGGCTGTTCCCGCCTGGCTCCCGCAGCGGCTGCTTCCGCCTGGCTCCCGCAGCGGCCGCCGCCGCCTGGCTCCCGCAGCGGCTGCTCCCGCCTGGCTCCCGCAGCGGCCGCCGCCGCCTGGCTCCCGCAGCGGCCGCTCCCGCCGGCTTGACCGACCTTTACGAGCGCGCCCGGCCGGCGGGCAAACGGCTCCGGCCGCCGTACGGGCCACAATGCGCCGCGAGCGGGCGAGCGGAGCGCCCTTATCGACGGCGGGTAGCGACAGACGACAGGCAGGATGTCGCCGTGTGTGTTCAGATGACCGGCCGCCTCGGCCACCGCGGCGACCGATCCCGACTGATGGCCGATGGCCAGACAGCCGGGTTGCGGTCCGAATTGTGGATAGTCCGTCACATTAGTCGGGTAATAGTTCCAAAACCGTATCCTTGCTTGTACACCTTACACGGGTGTAGACCTGTCGAGTTGTACAAGCAAGGCTGCTCAAGTTCTCAGGGGAGGAAGCATAAGGAGTCGGGAGGACCTCTGCGAGCTTCGTGACACTGCTAGACGCGAATCTGAAGTAGAATCATTGCGATTTTCGAACCTGTAAGATCATTAGATCTGCATGCCCTGGATAAATAACCACGAATGTAGCTGAACCATGTTATGCGTAGGTTCGATGACAAACGTGGTGAAATTGCACAGCAATACAGCAGGATATGCATCCTGATTCAATGCACCAATGACTTGCTGCGTGGTGACTTCTAGATGGGGAACATGGACAAAAACACTACCAATCGCCGGTGCAGCTGCTTTTTATATTACAGCGTATCTCAGGCAATGCTTCTGGTTTTAATTCTCAATGATGTAGTGAATCCTACGTGCCCACCACCAGAGACAAATACGAGGGAGATGGAGGGGTGAGACAGTTGGCGAGAGAGGTCCCTCTCTCCAGGGGAATATCGATGGCCGCACCGCGAATTCATCACTGATTGTACGGTCCAGGGTCCAGCTGCCTCGTGCGACTTCACCACCTGTTCATGCAACGTGGCCTGAGGCTGGCAATTCGGACTTTCTCCGAGGCCTCACAGGAAGCACAAGCGCCCCTTGCTTTCCACTTCTTGTATCCATCTTCGCCATGGTAACAGGCCAAGCGAAGCGCAACAAGAATGTGCTTTGGGTGTAAAAATAGCCAGAGGTTGCGTGCAGCACCTAGCTCACCCAACACGGCCACACAAACTGCCCCGTCGGGCGTTGGCTCATTATAAGAAGCCGATACCCAACCACGTGAACATCGCAGCAATCACACATCGCAGTAAACAACACTGATCATCCGGTGCGGTACACTGTGTGGAACATCAGTTCTGCTCAAATGCAGACTGCACCTTTGAATTGGTCTATTATTCTCCTCGAATCGTGTCATAAAGTTCTGCCCGACGAACGCGATGACGGGCGCTGGATTTCGTAGTTCAACGTCTGCAGTCGCTGTTTCAAGGACGCGAAGATTGAAAGCTGTGTTGGCTGACGGGTTTGTTACACTGCTCGGGCGCGCAGCAGAACTAAGAGGGCCCTGATGAAAAGTCGGCGATGCTTCAGACTCAGGGCATCCGGATGGGTCGCTCCTTGCAAAGTCTTATCCTCTGGAAGGAATCCCACCGACCTGTTTAACTGAATGATCTTCCGCTGCATTTAGCAGCTGGATGCACGTGGCATTGGCTGAAGAAGAAGCGCCACAGTCGAATAAATGTGCACAAGGTACATGCTACCGAATGGGGGCGATGCGCCGTAGTGTTTATACGGTGGGAATTTCCGGTTGTCCAAGAATAATCAAGTTGCGACTGCTGTCGAGAATGGCATAAAATGACATAGCAGCACAGAACAATTCAAAACGCACTGCATTTCATGAAATTTCTCAAATATACATCCGGTTTTACGTAACCTGCCAGTAATTCTTGTGGATGTAGACCATATACGCAGCGGTCTGTCAGCAGGCACATAGCCAGGAACTCTGTCAGGGTGGGGGGGGCATCTCACCAAAAGGGCCCAAGATCAGCTCCAAAAGGGCACCAAACCTTCCTTGGCGGCGGAAGTGTTGCTGACTGGGGGAAGGGGAGCGATGTCGGTGAGCGCGCCGGTGTGGCGGATGTGTTGCTGAGCGGGGCGGGGGGAGGGGTTGGGAAGCCGTACCTGGCTTGCCAATGCTCTCGCAAAATCGCTACATATCTAGTATAAGCTGCTTCCCTCAGGGGGCTCAGGGGGGCACAGACTCACTGTCTGTGAGAGATGCGACATGACCGTACTGCACGTACAATTCGATCACTGTCGTAAAAACGCGGGTCTAGGCGAGGCCGCATAGCATGTAATACGAGCGTCATGGAAACACGAGCGTCTTGACAACGGAGACGAGATTCGCAGGATGAGATGTAGCGGCGGCGTTGTTGGGGTCTGACATGCTAGTTAGTCGTCAGTAGCCTTCGGTCTGTGTGTAACATTGGTGAGGCTTCGCAATCGAATAAAGGATGGTACCCAGTGTGTTAGTGACAACATTTTGTGCAAATCTTTTCAATTCACACCCAAAGCATAAGAGGTCAGGCTTGAGACCACTAACCCAGGAATATATCGACAAACATCCCATTATTACAGGTGTGTTGCATCCAGGGGCAAGCCTTTGCACCACATGCAGGAAGTAAGTGCCGTGGAAAGATCAGTAAATTGCAGATCCCTCACAGCCCAGTATAGCAGGTGCTCACCATAGTCTAGGGATGATAATCCCGGGATCGGGATCCCGGGATCCCGGGATTACGTCAATCCCGAATCCCGGGATTGGAGGCTCTCGGGATTTCGGGATCCCGATGAGTTTTTTTCTTCATACAAAACTATTGTTAAAAACGTCAATGTGGAAAACCATTATGGATTTATTTATTTATTTAACAATACATGTCCTCCACGTGCAGTGGCTGTTACGGACAGTCTGGGTTGAACTCACAGATATTTATAAAGAAAGGATAGATGTGTGGTCAATAGTGGGAGCAGATGCGCAACAAACATTCGTACGCCATGATAGATAACATGATAGATGGATACGTAAAATTTGACGAATTTGAGTGGTTTTGTGTCCAAATTTCTGAACTGTACTATGTTCTTCTCATATTAGCCAGCTGCGTCCTGCAATTCAGCGATCGTATTCGACAGCGTTTCACACGGTGTCAGGCTCCGAGACCCCGCGTGGCTCCCGGGCCGCCTCTCCACGGCAGGTCATATTACTCGAGGACATGCTACACCCGATGTGAGTCAGCGGCCGTCGCGGGCTGTGCCCTGTCCTGCGCCTCAGTGACTGACTCCCAGTGCTTTGAGGCGGAGTGGCGCTGGCAGGGCACCGTGTTGTTGTTGTTGATGGTGGTGGTATCCTCCAATCTCCGAATTTTATCTAGTCTGAGCATTTTCAACGAAGCCGACGAAGCTAAGCTTAAGGGCTGATATAAAGATGCCGGATTTTGTGGAATTCAAAGGAAGCGTAGTGTGGGAACACTTTCTGAGAGGTGAGACTGGAAACACAGCGAAGTGTCGTATCTGTAAAAAAGTATTGAAAATATCCGGAGGTTCCACGAAAGGACTTCATGTTCACCTCAAGAGTAAGCATGGTGGAATGGGTGTTGCTAGACCATCCCAATCCAAGGACATGTCTGAAGGTCAAGTCGAGTCGGGTCAAGGTGAGAGCCCCAGGCATACGGCGCCCACTCCAAAAGCAATGAGGACCTTGGATAGCTATTACTTATCGAAAACGGACGACGACCTGGATGCCGTTCTTGCCAGAATGTGCGCAAGAGATGGGCTTCCATTTACAGTTTTTTGTACCTCGCCAGACCTACGCGGATTAATGGCTGCCAAAGGATATAAGAACCTTCCAACACATCACAATACGATCCGCCGGCGGGTCCTCAGACATTGCGCTCGCCTGAAGTGTAACGTGAAGGCGAAGCTGTCCGAAGAAGTATCTAAGGACAAAAGGTTCTGGCTTACAATCGACGAATATACTTCCCTGAGGAACCGTCGCTACATGAGTGTGACCGTCCACTGCGACGGCCAGATGTGGGGTCTCGGTGTCGCTCGTTGTCATGGCTCAATGCCAGCAGAGAAGTGCTTGGATCTTCTGAAGGGCAAGCTGGCCGAATTTGGCCTCGAGCTCAGCAAGCACGTCACCTGCGTCACAACGGACGGAGCGTCCGTGATGGTGAAATTCGGGAAGGCGCTGCCGTGCGAACACCAGCTCTGCCTCGCACACGGCGTGCACCTCGCCGTTATCGACGCCCTATAATCGAGTGACACCGGAGAAGAGACCCCCGGACAGGCAGACGACGACCGTGGTGGTGCACCTGATCAGGTGAGCTGGGTTTATGTGTGGGAAAATCCTAGACATTAAGATACCGCTATTCGTCTTTTTGTTTCATCTGTTTTCTGATGCAAATATGATGTAAAAATGCGTAAAAAGTATTGCAATATTCAGTATTAATTGCGGCGTCATTGTTTGTTGCGAACATCACGAAGTTTCCGTAACCTACGTCGTCTTGCAGATGAGCTCGTCAATGGCGATGATGACGGCAACGATGCAGACGAGGATACCGCCACCGGTCACCGCGAGCTACATGGCTCGCTTTCTCAGGCCGTTCAGATAATTATAAAAATTGTCCGCTGGTTTAGAAAGTCCCCTGTTCGGAACGAGGTACTCCAGAAATACGTAAAAGAGGAGCATGGAAAGGAACTGATGCTAGTGTTAGACTGCAAAACCCGGTGGAATAGTCTGTACGATATGCTAGATCGGTTTGATATCCTCAAAATAGCTGTCCACAAGGCTCTCATCGACATAGGAGACAAGCATATGAAAATGATTGATGATTATGAATACGCCATTGTGCCGGAGACCATTCGCTGCCTTCAGATCATGAAACTGGGAGCAGAAGCCCTATGCCGCAGAGAGAGTGGCATCTTGGAGGCTCAAGCTGCCTTAAAATTTATGTTAGGTGCGCTTGATAAGGAACGTGGTGTGGTTGCAAACAAACTGAGTGATGCCCTGAGTCAGCGAATCAGGCAGCGATGGTCAAAAACGGCGAAAGTTCTGCAGCTACTCCACAACAACCTGTCAGCAGATAGTGAGTGGAATTACATTTTCCCCAGTGCCCCCCGCAGGGACACGCAAGACTTAGTCTTGCGCATGATGGAAAGGATGGGAGAAAGGATGGATACAGCTGAAGTAGGTGTAGAGACAGAAGTAATGGACGTTGATGATCCTGCACCAACGCAGTCACTTCAGTCGATGCTACAACATGCTCTAGACCAGGTCAGAGTTCCAGATGCCCCAGGGCAGTCATGTGCATCAAGTTCTCTGATTCTTTCCTTATGGCCAAGGCTATCAGAAAAGAATTAGAGAACTTATCAGTCTCAGGAAAGACGGGCGGTGTCTCATGCGGCGGTGGCCTACAGCTGGCTCAAGGGAATTGTGCCCACGAGTGTTGAGTCTGAGCGTGTGTTTTCAACCGTTGGAAATATTGTTACAAAGGTGCGGTCGCGTCTTGGTGACGACACTGTTGATGCTCTCTGCTTCTTGAAATGCCACTACCGTAACACTTAGTGACCGGCTGGAACCTGCAATTGACCGGCTTTCAAGACGCAGGGAAAACAATTGCATGCTGGCTAGATAGAAGGAAGACATGTAACCGGGAAATACATAAACAGTATAATTCGTGTACGCTTTGTGTAGGTAGCACGAAGAACCCAGGAATATATTTTTAGTGTGGTATTTAACTTTTCTGTCTCATGCGGCTATAATGCACTTAAATATAAATTACTTTCAACGGGTAACCCTTGAAATGGTTGTGGGTATGGCCCACATACGATATTTAAGGGAAAAAACAAATTATCGACATATTCCTAGAAAACAGCTCAATCCCGGGATCCCGGGAATGACCCACTCAAAATCCCGGGACCCCGGGATTGAGAAAAAGTCCCGGGATTATCATCCCTAGCATAGTCGGTCCCAGTGCTCGACGCAGGATACCGCTGAAGCCGAAACAACGTCATCGTCGTCACCCTCACGACCAGCAAGTAATGTCTGTCCCGACAGACAACAAGCCACTGACGATCTTCGCCGTGTTATGTCGGCGGTTGGAGAAACGCCAATCCGCACGGGTAATTTCAGTGCTATATACTAATATTACACATACGTCACTCATATCTTTGTAAAACATAGAGCTCAGTCGTAATGGTTGTAAAAGAAGCACTGGCGGCTGCAGGGGGAGGGGAAACGGGGCCATGCCCCCTTTGGCTCCGAAAGGGGTCCATCATTTCTTTTGCCCCCCCCCCCCTTGGTTCAGGAGGCGCCCTCTCGGATCGCCTCGGCGTCCTCTCGAATCTACCCGGCGCCCTCGCCGAGTTCCCCCCCCCCCCCCTCATCGGCGGTCTGCGGCCACCAGTGAAAAGATGGATCACTAGATTATTAAATGCATTGGAAATACTTTTCAATTTCAACATGAGGCCTAAATTGTGATAAAATGTGGCAAGCCGTAACCAGACCAGATTGGAATTGTGGATCCAGGGGGATCGTTCCAGATTGATAACACTGGTGAGACTATTATATTTCTTTCAGGTGGGCTTTCTGAAAGCCAACGCCAAGATATTGCCAGACAGAAGTTTGACTCAGCGAAAACGGGAATGAAGCGACGCGTATCAGGTAGAGATCGTATCGAAAACGTATCAGGTAGAGATAAACGAACGGGGAGCCAAGGAAAAAGGAAGCGATTTATAACTCTATGAGAGTATGGTGGAGGAACTAGTAGCCAAATTCAAGGGCCCAAGCACCTCGTACGCAATGAAGCTTCAAATTTTGACATTGTCGCCATTTACCATTTACAAAACGGCTGAAAAGTTCGATGCCCCCTGTACATGGTGCGAAAAGCTCGGGAAGTGAAAGCGATGCATTGAATTTTGGGTACAACTGACAGGAAACTGTCGATTGCTGCTCTCTCCCAGAATAAAAAAGACGAGGTCATTGATTTCTACCAGCAGGACGACATCAGTAGACCACTACCAGGACAGAAAGACGTGGTCAGTGTGCGGTGTCAGGATGGCATAAGGCGAACTTACCAGAAGAGACTGGTCCTTTCGAATTTGAGAGAAGCCTACCATCAATACAAGGAGCAAACTCCTCAGCCTGTTGGGTTCTCCACATTCGCTAGTCTGCGACCATCTTGGTGCGTGCTAACCGGCGCTAGCGGGACGCATTCAGTTTGCGTATGCATTCATCATCAAAACCCGAAATTGATGGTTCAAGCCATACGTCACGATTTGTCTGTCGTTGATCTTATGAAGAAAGTTGTTTGCTCCGTCGAAAACGAAGAATGTATGTTTCGGCAATGTGACAAGTGTCCCGGAGTCAACGAGCTCAGGAATTTTCTGACCAGTATGTCGAGATTGGCAGAGACTGACGACGTGGAAATTAGACAGTGGATCAGCCCGGATCGAACCACGATGGCAAGCATGACGCAGACCGTTGAAGCTTTTATCGAGCCATATCAAAGCTAACCAGGCACTATACAGCGCGCGTACAGAATGACTTTCTAAAAGATCTGAAAGGACCCGAGGATGAGTCCATCATCTCGGGAGTTGTTTCCAAAAACTATACCTTTCTGGTGCAAGATGCAGTACAAGGCTACCATTGTGAGAACGCACAGGCCACTGTCCATCCATTCGTCGTTACAACGCGACTCCCAGACGGGTCACTGCAAACCAAAAGCTATTGCGTCATAAGTGACGATCTGCACCACAATACAGCCTCAGTGTACGCGTTCCAAACAAAGGTTCTTGAACCGAGATGTCGGCTCGGTGTGTGGTGATTGTATTGTTGACCGGTTGTGTGTTAAGGTCTGGTAGTTTTAAGGGAAAATACTGTGACCAGGGGGGGGGGGAAGCGATGTCGGATGTCCGGTGTTTGTATCGTTGACCAATTTATTTTTTGAGGGGTCGACCCCCTTCCCTAGTTTTCAAAGTGGGGATCCGGCCCTCCTGACCCCCTCCCCCCGGTGGCGACGCCCATGCACCTCCCCCATACCCCCCGCCTAATCCCAACCCTCACTGGATCCACCAGCCACGCTCGCGCTCAGCTCTTCACAACGCCACTCCAAATGGAGGCACATTAGGTGGTATGTTTTTTTTTCTCGATTTTTCTGACGGTGTCCCAAGAGTGTGCCCACTCTATCGTTGATTGTTTCGTATACAGAATTGCACAGAGAATCAGAATATGGATGTTTTTCGAAAATCGACACTTAGGAAGTTTTCGAAAAATTATAATATATAAAACATATAAGGTGAAAAATGATAGAACATGGATGTAAAATTCATTAAAAATAATATGCAATATCATACTAAGTCTGCTTTACAAAACATTTAACAGAATGGAAAAATAATGATAAACCTCGGAGGTATATCGCATTGAAATTTGCAATGAACAGAACAAGTAAGTATATGGCGTCATCGTGACGTAAAAACCGTGAGACCTATGGGCCTAAGAAGTTCAGATTCGTATTCTCGGCCCTAGACAACCCCATATAGCAACTTCTTTAGGAATTCCACAGGGTGCTGGGTTGAAACAGGCCTTCTGGGTGTCGAGTTTCTGAAGAACTACTCCATTAGCGGAAGCTAAATCCTGGTTGCAGCCTACCGATTATAGCTGTGTGAATGGCAGCCCACACATTTCCACCCACCTGCACAACCTGCTAAGTGCCTGCAGCAACTTACCCCAGCGAACCTACTCTCTCCTCTACCGATGCCGGCATTTCCAGCAGCAGATCAACAATCGCCCACCTGCCCGTGGGACCACGATCGGCTGAGGCGCGCGCCTCACGAGAAGGATGGCGGCGGCGTCCTGTGGGACAGAGCCACGGCTCGCCTTGCTGTGGGACAGAGCCACGGCTCGCCTTGCTGTGGGACAGAGCCACGGCTCGCCTTGCTGTCGGCGGGGCCACGGCTCGCCTTGCTGTCGGCGGGGCCACGGCTCGCCTTGCTGTCGGCGGGGCCACGGCTCGCCTTGCTGTGGGACAGAGCTACGGCTCGCCTTGCTGTGGGACAGAGCCACGGCTCGCCTTGCTGTGGGACAGAGCCACGGCTCGCCTTGCTGTGGGACAGAGCCACGGCTCGCCTTGCTGTGGGACAGAGCCACGGCTCGCCTTGCTGTGGGACAGAGCCACGGCTCGCCTTGCTGTGGGACAGAGCCACGGCTTGCCTTGCTGTGGGACAGAGCTACGGCTCGCCTTGCTGTCGGCGGGGCCACGGCTCGCCTTGCTGTCGGCGGGGCCACGGCTCGCCTTGCTGTCGGCGGGGCCACGGCTCGCCTTGCTGTGGGACAGAGCCACGGCTCGCCTTGCTGTGGGACAGAGCCACGGCTCGCCTTGCTGTGGGACAGAGCCACGGCTCGCCTTGCTGTCGGCGGGGCCACGGCTCGCCTTGCTGTCGGCGGGGCCACGGCTCGCCGCCTTGCCAACGAGGTTGCGCTGCAGACGTCGTCGGGCGGCATGCGTTATGCAGCCGCCTGTCGCCGGCACACTGCCGTATTCAGGGGGCGGGGAATTCGGCGGACAGCCTACTCGTCACCGCCGCCGCCTCGCGGCCACGTCATCACGATCGATGCGCAGACGCCGCGATCGTGTCGACGGCACCACTATACCCCCCCCCCCCGAAGTCGCGCATTATGTCGCGCTCTGCTGCACACGAACATTATGATTTCTCATGCTCCATCACGATTTCTTCTCAACCAACCAGCCAAGCGAAGAACGCCAGACTCTTTTGCATCTCCCAAAACCAGAGATTGATTGTACCACCAGCCTAGGGCGTCGCGAGGCCGAACACCAACAATAGGCCTCGGCGCCACTGACATGACATCAAGGTCATTGCCTACGTGCACCAGCACGGGACAGCCAAAAATGTCGGATTACGCCAAAGGCGTGCTACGCAAGCCGCGCCAACGCCAGCTGTCCACCGACAAGGACACCAAACCCACGGAGGACACCGACCACAAGCCGCTCGACCAGCTGCCACCATCTCGTCTATTCTGCACCACCGACTCTCAGCTCTATCCTACACTGCCATCTCTATCATCTCTGCCTTGGACTATCATCTTTGATGGTTCTGCAACTTCACTTTAGGTTGGTCCGGCGGTGCCGCTAACCCCCCCCCCCCCCAATACCGCCGATATTTGTAAAGTGTTCTCCTTTCTCTCCTGCTCCACCACCAAACCCAAGCCCCACACTGAACACTCCTACGCACCATGCCTAACACCACAACAAGTGAACCGACGGGTGATTTATATCTCTGCCGCCGGGTCTATCTCTGGTCTATCTACCTCTGGTCGGCCTATGATCAGCCTTGACCCTTGGAGGGTGGAGACTGAAATTACCCGCCAGACACAAGCTCCCCTACACGCACGCCCTCTAAAATCTGGGGAGCTCTTGATCCAGGCCTGCAACACCACGGACGCAAGCATCTTAGAGCACATCACACACCTCTTAAACAAACAGGTCACCGTAACACCAGACAAACACCGCAACACCTCTCAGGGGATCGTACACGCATGGGAGTTAGAATGGATGCTGAGGGGAGATTGGCTCGCAGATTTGTGAGCCAAGGGATCTCCTCGGTATACCGGCCCCTTCCCCCCACACACAAACCAGACACTCACATTCTCATTCTGACTTTCACATCCAAACAACCCACACATGTCAAAGCTGCTTACATCACATACAAAGTAACACCACGCGCACTCCTCCCTCGCCGCTGTTCCTTTTGTCAAGGACATGGGCACATGAGGGGGGGGCTGCAAACACACAAATCCCACATGTGGCCTCTGTGCCGAACCACACAACACGAACGATTGCAATAGTGGAAAAAGAAAATGCGTGGGCTGCGGCGGGGACCACCGCTCCCGGGACGGGGCCTGTCCTCGGCGGAGGAAGGAGGACATCCTCCGACTTATCCACATCGAGGGCATAACCCTATCGCGGGCACGAGCGTGGGGTGACAAGCAGTACCCGCTGCTCCCCGCCCGGCCCACGCAGACACACACCCACTATACAGTCACCCCTCAGGAAACCCAGACGAACCTTACAATAGTCATTCGGCCAGAACCCACAACAAAATTCACGGCACAAGCACAGGCACCTCTCCTCCTACCACACCGCGAAGCACACAAACCATTACCCCTATCACTGCACCCAGAGCCACCCGAAGCATCACCTACACGACGCAAACTCCCCCTTCACTACGAACCAATAACGGAGTCAGAAAACGAAGACATTAGCTCAGACACCGTAGGAATCACTCCAGACCACCCAAGCACCGACAACACCAGCAACCAACAAACCAAGCACTACATCCACTAACAAACCAACCACAACAACCATGAAAACCAAAACACAAGTAACAAATCCACTCGACAATAGACGGCATAGGAACAAAAACATTCGAAAAACTCCTGACCCAGTCTCTCCCAATTCTGCCCATAACATGTATTATAAATAAAAAATAGAAAAAGGCTGGAGCCAGGCCGACACCAGAACCTGAACCGAGCGTAAAAAGCAATTAGACGAAAAAGCAAACAAACAAGCAAACAAAAAAAAAGAGAAAACAAAAGAAAAACATTAAAGGCACAAAGAGAACCGAAAAAAAACAAAGAAACCCAGATAAAAGAGAATAAAAAAGAATGAAAGAAAGAAATAACAGTGTATGACCTGATAACCATGTATGCTTGCAATGTTCACACCAAAGGCGATGACCCCCAACTCGCTCCCCCAACTACTACCAGGCACCGTCCGGACCACCACCTCCAACCGACTTCAACGACGTAAACAGCCGATATCACCCATCGGTGGTAGGCTGTTATAATTCATTCACTCACTCACTCTGCACACGAAAAGGGGCAAGGGGCGCTGCCGAACGTAGTACATTCCTCCAATTCTCTGGTACTGGGAGCACTTGCACTGATGAATTACTCCTCGCCTAGCCTGTGGTGCCGAACGTAGGGAATACTAAGCTGTCCGGGGGGAGAGGAGCAGTAGCTGAGCTGAAATGCTTCCCCTGCCTGAGTGACTTCATTAACCCGCGCCGTCTTTCCGGTCAAATCCTCACACCCCGTCTTGGGGGGGGGGGGTTGAAGACCCCTCTAAAATCCAAACTAAGCATCGCACGAAAACGGAAGAGGTGTCATCGGAAAGCGCTCGACGAGTAGGATCCGGGTCCACCCCCTAAAAAAATTCCCCCAAAAGTGACGTGGGGCTAGATTTTCACGACTCTTCACGACTTACATTCTTGTTTTTTACTCTGGGGGGTTCATTTTTGGGGATATATGAAAAACAAAATTGATTTGGAATAAGAAAAGGACAGCGAAATCGACCAGGGCTACATATTTTTATTTTCACCTTTCACCTTTAATTTTCCTTTTCAGATGGTTAGAGCAGACCGAGAAACGTTGTTGGAAGTCAACTTGCCCTAATACAAAAATGCTTACTTTAGCCAGAATTCTGAATTTGAACTGCAATATGGCAAATACGTAAAATTTGTATGTAGTCAAAACAAAACAAAATAAACTCCTACGTTTTGTTGCATCTGTAAAGATAAACAAACGCTGAAAGTTTCATTAAAATGTATGTATCCGTTAAAGCGTGACGACTGGTTGAACTTTTTTGGAGGTGACCTCATTTGACCTTGACTAACTCGTTGACCCTAGACGACCTGACCTACAAATTTGGAATCAGCATGTCAAATTGATGTGGGAAAAGGTATGCCAAATTTTGGCGCGCTGCCTTGCGCCGTTCGTCCGTTATCCGCTAAAACCTGAGGGGGGGGGCGGTTGAAGACCACCTCCGAGACGGGACGGGTTCAGGTTAATGATAGCAATTTCCAATTTGACATATAGGGATTGTTCTGTTTTGCTTCTGAACTTACTACGTATAAATATACCCGTCAAATCACCGAAATATATTTTTTAACGTGACAGCGGCATTCCACATCGCTTAGAAACTTGTATTCTTGTCCGTATTTATGCCATTCTGGCAAGTTAAGCTCATGGAAGTCAAGCTCGCAAAACGTTTGTATTGCCCGCACATCCCACGGTTGTCAATTGATATTGTCCGCACATCCCACGATTGCCAATTGATATTGTCCGCACATCCCACGATTGTCAGTTGGTATTGTCCGGACATCCCAGGGTTATCAGTTGGTATTCATAGACTCAAGTAAGTGTGAACTGGCGTTTTGTTTCCCCCACCGGCCCGTAGCTACAAATAACTCGCTTTTAGAACACAATTGCACTTGCATGGTCTTGAGCGATGAGGGTTCATGTTCAACAGATCGGGTTGCAGAGACCCTCGGTCAACCATCCGATCGGAAAATTCAAATTAAACGGCATGATTTAAAGCGAAAATTTTGTGAGTCACCATGGCCGACATGGTCTCCCAGACATAGAAAGATACTCACCAAAGTCATGGGCACTATGAGTATCAAAATGGCGCTGCTCTTATTGTTTCTTGGACTCATCAGAATAGTTTCAGCCTGCTCATAAATTGGACAATTACCCAAGCATTCAATGTTCCGCCACCACCTCATTTCTGATCACGCTACACCATTATTCCAAGTAATACTGCCCACAAATTGTTCTCGGGTCACACATACGTTGTAGGTGTTGCTATCCTTAGGTTTCTGCTCAGGTTGCACTTCCCACCTAAGTTGGTTAGTAGTACCGAAATAAGCGGTTATGATGGCTCCATTTTTCTACTCGTATTACTTTTTTCGGGTTTACTGTATTCCGAGAAATTTACAATGAGTGCTATCAAATCGACACTGTTTTCATGGGTACTACTGAAGCTTTGCTTACTCCATTAACGAGTGAGCACACTTGGATGACCCAAAACTATCATTGGCTTATCAGACTTGAAAATGCATTACATAAAACACCATCGAACAAACGAGAGTAACGCACATATGGGTGCGACAGTAAGACAAAGTACTGCGCATGTAAGCAAAACAAAGCAAAAGCAAATTAAGGTGCAAATTAAGGTGCAATTGAATTTCGTCCAGCGACACTTTCGTTGCAATCCAGGCAACTACCACTGTAAAGGCGTGGGAAGTTGACACTGAGACCGTTTCAGTTTCATTTCAGGAGTGAGATCCTCAGTGGAGAGCAGAGAGCGCTCGATCGCATGGGTGGGCTTCCTCTGGAGTGCTCCACCGCAGTAAGAGCCCTGGAGCGGACCCACGGTGTTGGGCGACTCCCTGGCTACGAGAGGCTCTTCAACGTTCTGACTGAGTGTGGCCAATGCAATGGCATCAGTGAGGTTCACTGTTTTTGAACAGACAGGTTGACCATTGGTGCGTTACAATGGTGCGGTGCTACCGAGTACTCGGCGGTGAAGGCTACGTCAGAACAGGCATCAAGGGCGCAGTTTCCTCGCGTTGACAGCGCCCACTTGAGCTCGGATGTCTCCGTCCTGCTTTGTATTTTTAGAAAGATAGCGCGAACGGCTGGACTCCCAAACCAGGCAATTTAGCCAAACAGTGCGCTGTGGAATAAGGAATAATGGTTCGCAAAAAAGTTCCTTTCATATCTCATCCTGGATATCACTCTAAATTATTGGCCTGTTTTGGGAACAACGCCCAGTTATCAGTCAACATTCACATCCATCACACCGCGCATATGCCGCTGAGGATAAATATCTTCATGAACAAATTGACATGACGGAACCGGTGGCTGTGAGGCCAATCAGCGACTGGCTGTCGAGCCGCGCGCTGACGTACAACACCAGGTCAAGGTGGGCAGGAGCAAGGCCAGAGTCTGTCACTGGCTAGGCCCTGAGGTGTACCATCAGATCAAGGTCGACACGGGCAAGGTCAGCGTCTGTCGCTGGCCGTTCGCTAACGAACAACACCAGGTCAAGGTCGACAGGGAGAAGGTCAAAGCCTGTCGCTGGCCGCGCCCCAGGGTGCGACACCATCCCAGCCGGGTCGGCCTGGTCAAGTTTTACAGCTTACTGACGCCGGCAGCGGCGGCCAGCGGTGGCCCCAATATGCTTCAGAATGTCGATGCCTTGGCACGACGACGTGACCCAACTAGCTGTAGCTCAGCGGTGGCGGGGCCGACACCGGTGTCTAGCCTGTCCGACATGCCCTGAGGCGTCGCGAAAGGCCACAGCAGCTGCCGGCGGCGGCGGCGGCGGCGGCGGCAGCGGCGAGGGTGAACCAAAAGCGTGAGCTCGACGACCCGGCGAGCGGCGTGCCGGTCGTCGCCGCGTTCGACGGTCATGTGCACGTACGATCAATGCGGCACATGCGAAGCTCACGGCGCATCCGTCGATCAATGCGATTCATGAGGGTGTCGGGCATCGCGCCGCGTTTGTCGCCATCACTAGATTGGGCAAAGTCAGGTGTGGATGTGGATGCCGTGTACAACGTGAAACATGGTGCGCGCGGACGCATGCGAAATGCCAGTGGGAGTTCATACACAATGCATGCAATATAACAATACAATGTGTTGAATACATCTTCTCAATCAAGCTGCAACTGGTAGTAGTTGCACGGCTGAATTGTATTTAATCAGCACGTACCACGAAGGAACAAAATACACACAGTCGTCTTTTCGAAGTTTTGTGGCAATATTCACCGAATCAATCCGACCTGGCAGCGGCTTGCTCGCAATTGATTCACAATGGAGCTCCAAAGACAGGGTTGACGGCTCAAGTATGTCCAAGTATCCACGATTCCTCAACAAAACCTGCCCTGTTGGTCAGCTGCTTCGGGGGTTCGCGGATGGAGTCCAGGCGTGGACACATATAGCACCGTGTTCCATACGATGGGGCTTCACACCGCCCTCGACGTCGGAGCAGAACTTGTAAATTAATCGGAACTGCTATTCATTTAAGATTTAATTAATTATATTTACGAGATTTACGATTTGAGTACAAGATAATTAATCAAAGTTTGGCAAAACTTTTGCTGGAAGCAATGGGAGGACCGGCCAGGCCCTGCAGGAGGCACGGCACGCTGCACTCACGGCCGAACTGCCATCACAAAGATGGCTCATTGAAAACAAAATCGATCATTTCAGCGGAATCATTTCAGCGGACCAAGTCGGTTGTGTGTGGTAGTGTGGGGTAGTGTGGGGTCGGGTCGGGTCGGGTCGGGTCGGGTCGGGTCGGGTCGGGTCGGGTTGGGTCGGGTCGGGTCGGGTCGGGTCGGGTCGGGTCGGGTCGGGTCGGGTCGGGTCGTGTCGGGTCGGGTCGGGTCGGGTCGGGTCGGGTCGGGTCAGATCAGGTCAGGTCGGGTCGGGTCAGGTGTGGTCAAATCGGATTGGGGTGAGTGAACGGTATGTATCGTGCATACACACGGCAGTATACCGGCTTGGATTTCGCCTTTGCAAGGCATTGTGTCTTTAAAACTCTCTGGCTTATATCACTTTACTTGAAGATGAATTAACATAATGGCAATACGAACCCTTGGATATCACTATAAAAGAAAAAAACTGGGACCGTATGTTTCCCAACAAGAATTAAACGTTCTTTATAGTTCGAATTGTTTGATATTTTATATTTCAACTACCATAATCACACTCTCAACTTTCCCGTGCTCATAACTGCTGCGAGCATCGATGCGAATTGAGGATCGTGACATGCTTCCAGATATCTGCATAATTAGTGGGCCGTAAGCACTACAGCACCTACTTCTACTCGGCAGAATTCGACGTCCAAAGATCTACGCTGATTCAAAGCAGATATATCGAATTTCCGTCTTAGAAGTTCGAGCTAACATAGTGCTTGTGGCAAGTTGAAAAAAAAACAGGATGCTAATTCAGAAGGCATTTGGTAACACAGCTATTTTTTGCTGATGATGTATATACAATGCACGTCAGTAAGCAAACACAAATTTCGGCATCCGCTTATGGAATAGGTACTGTATTTTGGTTTTCGCTTTCGCTGGTGATTAACTTGGATCAGCTCTGCGGTTTCGGTGCAAAGCGCCGTGCTTCAGAGGGACATTTCTACAATGTTCACTTGTTTTCAAATTCGAACAACCGGGAGCAGTTAAGCAGAGCTGACGGCAAAATTCACGAGTATAATTCCGGAGGATTTTGTCGTAGAGATACACGTTCGTCCTTCGCTGGGCGATACAGTGCACGAATTGGACAAATACAGCGTGCACAATTTGTGAGTAGAATGACAGCGAATGTAATTATAATTCTAAGTAGATCAGCAAACTCTCCCCGCGGGTATGGAACGTCTAGGCAGCATTTGTGGCATTTCACACTATGTTTTAACTAAATGAGGGCAGCTTTCTGGAGTTCGATAACCTATGATATCGTTTGCTTGGATCCTTACTCAATTACTTTAGAATGGGTGTAGTATTCTCTGTAACATGCTTGAAGCTCCGAAACACTTGATGCATTTCAGGGGCCTTTCACCAACTCATTCTGGAAATCACACAGGTGTTTTTTTCCAGAGTACAATCCCATACAAATTAATTGTCTACATCCTAATCATGAGCGGAACAAGAGGTTCGTAGAAACAGAACCAGACCACCAGACCCTTTCAGGTTAAGTGTTGCATTTAGAAGCAAAGTGCCACACTCTTGCCCCGGATGGTGCAGTGACAGCATATATCGCTACCTTCCCATAGCTTTGCTTCCCATGCTTGACAATGCTTCCCTTACAATTCCTCCTACCATCCCAGCGTAATTAGCGACACCAGCTTTGTCTGTAAAGTTGGACATATGACACGTGCCAGGCAAGCTCCGGCTCAATATGATTTTGGTAATATCGCTCACGTCACGACTACTCCTTTATATCGACATATAACACCAACTATCACGCCAGTATCCTCTCACGTATTGCACGTCCAATGGCTCAGCACCTTTTGCGACTGCATTGCATTGAAGTCCTCTACTAAGGCCGAGCGCGGGTCAGGCAGACTGACCGAGCAAGGTCAGTCCTCCTCACACGCCTTGTGTGATCTGCGCGTCGGCGTTTGTTGAGGACACGTACCGAGAGGCGTACCGGCAGCCGGGCTGCTGCTGATCAAACCAAACAAACCAAACAAACCAAACCAGCCAGACAGTGCGTCGGCGCGACAGCGCTTCCCACCTCGTCGCCAGCCTGGTGCATGGTGTCTTTGTCACGGCCAGCTGTCGACGGCTCTCGCGCGGTCATCGAACGCGCTCCGCCGTCGACGGCCCCGTCGCACCGGCCCGCTCTCGGCCGCGTCCCGGTGACCCGGGATCAGGTCACTGTGCGGCGCCTTCGTCGGGCGGCCGCCGAGGTCGACACGTCCGTCAGGTCAGCCGACCGCCGAGGTCGACACGTCCGCCAGGTCAGGCGACCGCCGAGGTCGACACGTCCGCCAGGTCAGCCGACCGCCGAGGTCGACACGTCCGTCAGGTCAGCCGACCGCCGAGGTCGACACGTCCGTCAGGTCAGCCGACCGCCGAGGTCGACACGTCCGCCAGGTCAGCCGACCGCCGAGGTCGACACGTCCGCCAGGTCAGACGGCCGCCGAGGTCGACACGTCCGCCAGGTCAGCCGACCGCCGAGGTCGACACGTCCGCCAGGTCAGACGGCCGCCGAGGTCGACACGTCCGCCAGGTCAGCCGACCGCCGAGGTCGACACGTCCGCCAGGTCAGGCGACCGCCGAGGTCGACACGTCGGCCAGGTCAGACGGCCGGCGAGGTCGACACGTCCGTCAGGCCAGCCGGCCGCGAATCGCTGGGTGTCGAGTCTCCCTCGACGCCGGTCGCCGCTGCTCGCGTCGGTGCCAACACGGTCGTTGTGGCCGGCGGCGGTGGCACGACTGGCGGCGCGTCTCGCGGTAGCAACAGGGCACCGGCGGCCATCGATCCGACGCGCCGTCGGTCACGCCAAATCAGTGTAAAACTGCGGCCGCGGCCGGTCCGGTCTGGTCAGGTGCGACGATCGCTCACGTGAAGCCGCCGCCGGCCGGCGCGCTGCTTGGTCGAGACAAGCCGGCGGAGGTGTCAGCGCACGGCGCGCACTTCAGCTCATCAGGACAGCGACGGACGGACACGCCGGCGGAGGGGGGCAGAGGGGGAGCAGGGGGCAGAGGGGGAGGAGGGGGCAGAGGGGGAGGAGGGGGCAGAGGGGGGAGGGGGCAGAGGGGGAGGAGGGGGCAGAGGGGGAGGAGGGGGCAGAGGGGGAGGAGGGGGGCACACTGACACGCCCGGCGCCGGTAGGCGACATTCGTCGCATCGTGAGCAACGGCCGTCGCATCATGGGCAACGCTCGTCGCATCGTGAGCAACGCCTGTCGCATCATGGGCAACGCTCGTCGCATCATGGCAACGTTCATAGCATCATGGGCAATATTCGTCACATTATGGGAAATATTCGTTACATCATGGGAAATATTCGTCACATCATGGACAACATTCGTTGTATCGTCGCCAACATTCGTTCTTTCGTCGCCAACATTAATTGCATCGTGGGCACCATGCGTCACATCATGGGCAACATTCGTGGTATCGTTGCCAACATTCGTTGTATCGTTGCCAACATACGCTGTACCATGGGCACCGTTCGTCGTATCGTTGCCAGTATTTGTTGTATCTTCGCCAACATTATCTGTGTTGTGAACAACATTCGCGTATCGCCAGCGACTCATGCCATGCATGCGGGCTTATGCCTCGTCACATGGATATCGTTGGGAGACGCACCGGTGGCGGCTGGAAACTGCGTCAGCAGTCGAAACAGGAACCACCCATCTAAGGAAGTATCTCGGATTGCATAATCATTTGACATAAGATTCTTTTGGACGGAAGTCGCCTGTAGATGACGTGACAGTAGCAAAATGTCGCCGGCAGATGACGTGAATGTCGGCAAAATATCGCCGGCGGGTGACGTGAATGTCGGCCAATAAGGTGACCAAGAGGACGCCTCAGGTGAGCTGAGGAAAACAGTAATAAAACGCTGCCAGCGCTCCAACATACGACGGATGGCTAACTGCGAGGAGCAGGTCGGTGTGGGGGACTACTTCGCTCCAGCATACGACGGATGCCTAGCAGCGAGGAGCAGGTCGGTGTGGGGGACTACTTCGCTCCAACATACGACGGATGGCTAACTGCGAGGAGCAGGTCGGTGTGGGGGACTACTTCGCTCCAACATACGACGGATGCCTAGCAGCGAGGAGCAGGTCGGTGTGGGGGACTACTTCGCTCCAGCATACGACGGATGCCTAGCAGCGAGGAGCAGTCGGTGTGGGGAGGTCGGTGTGGGGGACTACTTCGCTCCAACATACGACGGATGGCTAGCAGCGAGGAGCAGGTCGGTGTGGGGGACTACTTCGCTCCAGCATACGACGGATGGCTAGCAGCGAGGAGCAGGTCGGTGTGGGGGACTACTTCGCTCTAACATACGACGGATGGCTAGCAGCGAGGAGCAGGTCGGCGTGGGAGACTACTTTGCTCCAGCATACATTTTTTGCTCCTGAAATTCAACACGACAAACGACAGGAAAACTTACATTGTGGTGCAACGGAGAATGTGTATATCCACTGGTAATGTGGTTGCAGTGGTAATCCCAATCATAGTACCAGACCCACAAAAAATAGCCTGAGGTGAAAATATTTCGTGGTAACGTGATAGGTTCAAAGGAACTATGGGCGAAACATGCATCTGTTGACATGCTCCAATCCATTCAGTTTATTGCATGGCTGGCTGAAGCAAAGTTACCAGAAGCACGAGCTACAAGCACCTCACATGGAACATAATCACCATTGCGCTCTGTCGCAGTGATTTTCATTGGTGCGATCGTTACCAACGGTCGACGCATGTCGTACTGCCCCTGCCTAGCCAACGGCCGCAGGTGGCAACCGCATACAGACATGCTCAGATATGGAAGCCTGCCTCTATGGGACACATAAAATCAGTAATCCTGCATCCTATACGGGACAGCTACCGACCTGCCAAGTCTAACAGACGCACGGGATAGATTTCGGTGGGCATTATGTGCGTGGAATCAACGCGAAATAGACTTACGTAGTTCGAACTGCAATTCCTGTTGGACATCGAGCATGATTTTACGAACTAGATTATCTGGTTGGAGGATGGAAAATGCATTGGGCTTAAGCTTAAATTATCCACAGGGATTAGCTACAGCATGAGCATAGTTCGGGCAGTTTGCAAAACCCGAATTGGTATATGTTAATGCCTGAAGTCAAAATTGAACAACAACTTTGCACGCCATATCACCAAGTGTGCTTCGCAGCACAAACACTTTCTACTGGTCCAGCTGTCTATATATCTATCAGCTCCAGTTCAATCCACCTTTGGTCTTTTCAGATGCAGCTCACCGTCGTAGCCAATCATTTTCACTCAAGTATAATCCACAGCCTATTGCGACCCATTCGTTTCATTCGGTAACCGGACAAGTGTACATAAAGCAAATGTACGTATGGCAGATGTACGTACGCAAATGTACGTAAGCGCAGATGTATGTATGGCAATTGTAGGTAATCGCTTATGTAGGTATGGCTAATGTACGTAAGCGCAAATGTACGTATGACAAATGTACGTATCCGCAAAAGTACGTAAGCGCATATGTACGTAAGCGCAAATGGACGTACGTAAGCGCAAATGGACGTATGCGGAAAAGTACGTATGTGCAAATGTACATAAGCGCAAATGTAAATATGCGCAAAAGTAAGGATAGCAGAAAAGTACGTAAGCGTATATGTGCGTTAGCGGAAATGTACATAAATGCAAGTGTATGTAAGGCCAAATGTACGTATGCGCAAATGTACATAAGAGCATATACGCATGGCATATGCATATAACAACATGTGCTTAAACGCAAAGGCACACACGCCTAAATGTACGTACATTGGCGCATGCGTACATTTACGCATACGTACTTTGCGCATAGTACATCTCCGTTTACGTACATTTGCGCAACTCTCGGGTTTCGCACGTCCCGCACGCCAACGCCGCCGACTGAATCACTTGCCTACCGCGATCACAAGAGTTTGGTCCGGAGGAAGAAGAGAGGAGGAAGACGCCAGTTACAGCCACGATTGCGATCCTGGGACCAGGCGAGAAGACGCCGCCTACCACCTGCCAGCTGCCACCTGCCACCAATACATATACATACATATACGTATCCACACCGCACACAAACCTCACATATCATCCCCATTCCGCCTTCGCACACGACCATTACTTTCCCGCCCCCCCAACCTATTTTCAGCGTCTCAAGATTTCAAGACTACTAGACCGACTCTCCAGCATATTCAAGTTCAACTCTGTCACCTCGTTTCTACATCTGCCTCTGCGTACTTCTACATCTCCCACTCTGCATCATCCAGACCAACTCTGCTGTGTCACGGTGCAGTGCCTCTTCTTCACTTCTACCAGGATACCTCTACTTGACAAGATCAGTCCGGCGGTGCTGTCACTCCCTCCCACCCGGGGCTCCCCTCAAACCCCCACCCGACCTTCGCTCTAGTGCCGTCTGCACAATCTTTATCTGATCATATATCCGTATTCTTTTCAAGCACAGTTTCTGATTTCTTTGTGCACTCTTCAACTTTATTTGCCCCACCTTTACACATGTCGGACTTTTTTCATGCCCTTCTTTACCCTCCGCCAAAACTGTTCAGTGTATTGTCACACCCACCTGTCGGGCTGTCTTCACGCCCTTCTTTACCCTCCGCCAAAACTATTCAGTGTAGAGTGCCACACCCACCTGCCACTTTCACTCTATACCCAACACCACAGAACAACACAAACTCGAACAACAGCAACACAAACATGAACACCACCGAACCAACACCCACGGGAGATTTCTACATCTGCCGCCGGGTGGACGGGGCGCCAATGGCCACCCTGGACCCCTGGATGGTGGATGGGGACCTCCCACTACACAGGAACGCCCCTACAAATCTGATCTGAAGCATGAATCGCCGGCTACAAATCTGAACACAAGCCAGGGCACCATCATGTCCAGGGAGCTGGTCGGTATACCGGCGGAGACACTGGGCCTCAAACTTGGGGATCAGGGCGTCTCCGCCGTGTACCGGCAGGCCCCGAGGCCAGGCTATACAACCACACACCTGCTCATAACTACATTCCAATCACGCGCACCACCAACACACATCAAAGCAGGCTACCTTAGATACACTGTCACGCCACGCGCACCATTCCCGCGACGCTGCAAGAAGTGTCAGCGATACGGGCACACAGTGGGGGGTGCCGTGCAACACAACATACATGCGGCCAATGCCCACACGTACACCGAACAGACACATGCACCAGCGACGAGCTGAGCTGCGCCGCCTGCGGGGGGGGGGACCACGTGGCCTCGGATGGGTCCTGCCCTCGGTGGATGGCGGAGCGAGAGGTATTCCGCCGGGTCCACCTTGAGGGCATGGACAGGGCCAGGGCGTCGGTCCAGGACCCACCGGCGGTGTGGCCGGCTCGCCGTACAGAGTCGGGCTCACACAGAGAACCGCCACCACCACTATCACACGCAGACTACCCGGCTCTGCCAACACTCTCCCAGCAGGAACACAACACAAACACCAACACAGAACAACCACAACCTGAACACACACGAAAACCACCTAACATTAACACACGCAAAAAAAGACCACCAACACCAGGACCCTCAAATCACCGTCAAGCACACTCAAACCTATCCACTTCAACCTACCACCCACCACCGCCACCACAATACCAACCAGCACCCACAGCATCCCCACAAACCACACACGCACATCGGACAGATCACCTACACCACACCCACACACATATCAGGAAACTGGATGCAGACGGACGAGACCACACCACAACTGACTCAGACACCACGACCCTCCAAACGCGACACCACCCTCTACTGAGCCACACACACCAACAGAGAGCACAAAAAACAACCATCACCAAAACGCCCCCACACCCGCGCTAACACATGCAAACAATGAACACAATACTGCAGTGGAATACTCATGGACTCATAGCACTCGCACGTCCGGCGGTCCGCACCAACTTCGCATGTCCGAGGGGGGGCAGATGTCTGCCCCCCACCTAAGATCTCTAGAACTATGCTAACTAGCGACAAAGGAAAATGGCATTGGATAGCTGGTGACAGGCTCTATCGAAAGTGCTTCGGTCATTTTTTCGCCCAGGTCGATGTTCAGGTCACTGGGTCATAATAGATCAAGTTCGAACAGATCAGGAGGGACTCAGATATTGACACATAACTCAGGACCTGCAACAGATAGAAACAAACGGCGAACGCTATTCGACAGTCCTTGAAATGTGCTACCGACAGTAGGCGGTGTCATTTAAGGTCAGGTCAATCAAAACTATAATCTCAGATCAAGTTCATGGAGTAGTCTATGGAGGGCATGTAATGTAGCAATCGACACGTCTTGGCGATACAAACACAATGGCGGTAATTTCAGCCTTCTAGCTCGATGCAGTGCGATGTAATGCGCATAAATGTTCCAGTTATCTCAGGTGACCTCAGATGACCTTGGTGAGGTCACTGAGCAAAAATGTCAACGGTAACATTGAGCATAGCTTCAAACTACAAGCCACAACCGTTGTGATGTCATTCCGAGAGCAAATATGTAACCAGGAAACATTTGTATATTTTACGGTGGCCCTATAATGGGGGAAGCCATGGCCGCGACCTAACCTCAGGTCAATGCTACGAAAAAAACAGATATAAATTTGTATGGTCCCTGATGAGATCATGACGTGTTATAAATTTGAAATCAATCGCCCAATTATTGTCGAAGTTATACCACCTAGAACGCCGAGTGTAGTTGGGTAACTTCGCCTGCCCTGGTGACCTGATCTGAGATGACCCAGGGTTCAAAATGTATGAGGATATGCGGAAAAGACCAATGAGCAGCTATGCGAGGGTTGGCCTTGCTAACCCGATTAGTTTGGCGGCAAATTAGGAAAAATCGCAGGGGCAGATATTTGCCCCGGACGTGCGCGTGTTAAGACACTGGTCAGAATTCAAACACTACGCACTACAATCAAATAATATAGGACTCTGCATACAAGAAACCCACTTCAAACACAACGACCCATATCAATTTAACATTTCTCAATACACACTACACAAACAAGACACTCACAACACACAAAGAGCAGGCGGTGTTTGCACATACATTAAGAACACTGCACCAAACCGCCGCATCACAGAAATACACCTCCACAACACAGCATCCACATTCATTAACATATACGACCCCCCTCCCTCTCACGGAACACAGAAACCCTTTCGGAACTAGGCAAAGCACTTGACCAAAGCAACGCCCCAGTACTATTAACCGGAGACTTCAACTCACACCACCCACTATGGAACCCACGCACAATAGCACCTGACAACAGAGCACGCACACTCATCACACTAGCGACTAAACCAACCTCACAATACTCAACACCGGAACGCCAACCTACCTCGTCCCAATTGGCTCCTACCCCCGACAACCTCAGACGCAACCCTCTCATCATCACGCCTAGCCCTTACCCTATCCTGGACAGCCGATACAGACCCACATTTCAGCGACCACGCATCCATCACCATTACCTTCAACCAAATCCCGACCACGGGCCCACCCAATCCCCAGTCTGGCCGGTGGAACCTCAAAAAAGCCTCCTGGATCCCTTTCTCAGAATCCCTGGCAGTCCAAACAGCCCACAACCAGTGTTGGATTTTCACTTCTCAGTCTTGGATTCGGAGTGTATAATTGTTTGGCTTGCCAAAGTATGGAGTGTGTAATCTTGAGAGGCACTATGTTATGGGGTGTATAATTTCCCAGTTTGCCAAATTATGGGGTGTATGTTGAAGCACCAAGTAACGGAGTGCTACTAAATTTTGTAGTAAAATACAAGTAAGTGTATAAATTTTGAAAAATGCAGTGATGTCTCCTGGAATGAAGAACAAAAACCCAGGGGCCTCGGCAGCCTAGATGGTGGAGTGTGGGACTCGAATCTCACGGCCGGCGGCATTTGCAGTCCACCCACGACCAATCGGTGTGATATAGGGTGGCGGCGCTATGCGACCTTGCGGTTGAATGCGTCGTAAAATAACCCGATAATTCTTCTTCCTCAAGAATAAAATGCCTTTAAGTAATTTGTTAGGTCTCACAGTGTCTCACAGTCTCACACGACCAATCCTAGTGTCTCACAGACAACCAGATAGGGTCCACCACACATCGTCGTCTGAAGTCATCCACGTTACGTGAATGACTTATAAGGCAACTTCCTGAGCAATGGTAGAGAAAGTGAACACAAAAGTATACTTAAAGGATGTCAACCAAGTTTATGTATCAATACCTGCCACTCCTAGCATAGGTACCAACACCGCATAACTAATACAAATTCACAACATACCTCGAGAGCAGGACGTTCGTGCACCGCTGGGTCTAAAATGGGAGGGTCTAAGATGTTACTTCGGGATATGGGTTTCGGAATATATAATGGTTGAAGGAAAGTTATACTAAAACAATCCGTCTAAAATCTTTTATTCTCCACGATGAAATTTTCTCTTTTTTTCAAATGAGAAAGCTGGAAGAAAAATATTGAAGTCAATCTTTATTAATATTAAATGTATTTCAATGCACTTTTTAGTTCATGTCTGGAATGTTTAGTAGAAGCAAGGAATGATTTGGAAGGATGAAAAGCGACTAGACGGGCGGGAAAATTGCTGCTATAAAACAGACTATCGTCACGGACGAGCGGAAATTAGCGTCTCATTTCGCGCCATGATTGCTATGAAATACCAAAAAATAAAAATAAGTTAGAGAAAATTGCCAAGAGAATTACAGGCAACTTTTTTCTCAATTAATAATAATCAGGACTGTGGGAAGAAATTAATCATTGGATCAGAATGAGGCTTATAAGAGTGTAGAGAATTAGGTCAACACACGTAAATCTGAATTTGTCCGGAGTGGGGAAACCTCGCGGTCGGAGTGGCATGAATGCAACTATTCCCGCTTGTTGATGAAATTCAGAAACAATATAAGTCATGAAATCGAAAGAAGGTGAAATTTCTGGTTCTATGGGTCTTCATTTTGGAGCAAAGTGTTAGCAGGTTTTAGGAACGTTTTGGTACCATTCAGGCAATTTTCATGTGGAAAATCCTTCCGATATCTTTTATGTACATGGCTCCTGACTGCTTAATAATATAAATATGAACAGTTTTTCCATTCCAATTGATGCAGAACATATCATTCTCCAAGGAACCAAGAAGAAATGCATTATCCATGGCTTTTTGTGGCAATGGTTCAAATAGCTCCGGCCGGAGTGGGAGATGGAGAGCGGTGAACTCATTGAATCCAAGAACGCGGTCGGGCTGGTGAAGGTGAATTCCTATATTTGGTTAGCGGAGCGTAGTGGTTTTTTTATTCAGTTTGCCGCCAGCTCTCAAGGTGGAAGCACGCGCCCCCGAGCTCCAGGTTTCCAGATAAGTCGCTGCAGAACAGGGCAGTACTCTAGTCTAAGCTGTGGATAGGTGCTTAGCAATTACTTCTCTTGTTATATTTCATTAGGTTTTATCTTATAAGCATTTTCGTAGCACGCAAACTATACTATATTAACCTAGCGACGCCGCAGGACGCCATCTTTGGCTTCGGCGTGTTCTCGACTCTTCGATTTCTGTAGTAGGAGATATTACAAGTGTGTAGATTTGATAAGTACATTAGACAACATTCATACTATCCTAACATACTTTATTTATTTTTTGGTGTGCATAGTGTGTTTGGTGTTGAAGTTTAAGATAGTTTAATTAGTAGTAAGTTGGGGGTATTCATAAGTGCTGTGTGACTGTTCATTTCTGTCTAGCCATAAGTGATATCAAAGGGATATTTATATAGTTGTCTACTTGTGAGGAAGACAATTAGATTAGACATCTTGTTTAGTTATTTAATTTATTTAAAAAAAAACAAAACAAAACAAAAAAACAAACAATTGTTTAATAGTTTCTGCTTTTCTTGAGGCACTCAGATATTTAACTGACAGTATAGGAGGTAGCGCTTTATAGTGAATGATAGTTAGCTTTTTTGTCGGTTGTTTAGCAAGTGTGTTTGGTGTTGAAGTTTAAGATAGTTTAATTAGTAGTAAGTTGGGGGTATTCATAAGTGCTGTGTGACTGTTCATTTTTCTGTCTAGCCATAAGTGATATCAAAGGGATATTTATATAGTTGTCTACTTGTGTGGAAGACAATTAGATTAGACATCTTGTTTAGTTATTTAATTTATTTAAAAAGAAAACAAAACAAAAAAAAACAAAACAATTGTTTAATAGTTTCTGCTTTTCTTGAGGTACTCAGATATTTAACTAACAGTATAGGAGGTAGCGATTTATAGTGAATGATAGTTAGCTTTTTTGTCGGTTGTTTAGCAAGTTAATTTAGCAAGTTAATTTGAATCTAAATCTAGGCATAAGCTGCAGCGTTTAGGATGGTTTCGACCAGGATGCAGGCACTAGAGGAAGAAATTAGGGCCCTTAAGGCAGAGGTTTCCAACCTCAAGGCTGCCCTTGTTGCACAGGGTAGGCAAGATAAGGCAACAAGGGGTCAATCCGTAGCAGGGACATCATATGCCCAGGTGGTCGCAGGCCACCAGGTAGCTGAGGTTTCCCCTACTGTGGAGGTGGCTGGGATCTCTCAAGAGGGGAGTGTTAATAGTGTTAATAGTGAACAGAGGAGAGGTAGTTCTGGTAGGTCACAGGAGGGGAAGTGGCATGAGGTCAGGGGGTGGAGGATTTGGAGACGCGAACCTAAGGAAAGGGTCAGTGAGTGGCAGGTGGCAGGTGGTAGGAGCGGGAGGAAGTGTAGCCGACCGGCCCAGCGGGCAGGCATAGTAACAGCAAATATGTTCCAGGCATTAGATGACTGCCCCCAGGATAGCAGTAGTAAGGAGTCAGTGCTGGTCATAGGAGACTCTCGTGTGCGTCATTTAGAGCGGGTATTTTGTAAAGGTAGGAGGGACAGGAGGTGCATCACCAGGCCTGGTGCCAAGGTGAAGGACCTGGTAACTGCGGTGGCACAGGTCACCAGTGATCACCAGTTTAACACAGTCATAGTGCATGTAGGGGTAAATAACATAGGTCATACTAGGAGCGAGGAGCTTCTGCGGGAGTACAGGGCCCTTCTGGCCACCCTGAAGGGTACCAATAGAGTGCTTGTAACAGGAATTTTGCCTAGGGCTAGAGCCTCCCCTGAGTGGAGCTCTAGGGCACTGGCAGCTAACACCAGGGTAGGAAAGCTCTGCCAGGAGCTAGGTTTTACATTTGTAGACGAGTGGAGCAGGTTTTATGCATCGTGGGACCTCTATCAGAAGGATGGCCTGCATTTTTCTGAGAAGGGGGTCCATGTGTTAGGCAAAGTATATGAGCATGTCCTTCAGGGAAACTAGGAAATGGGGTGGGGAGGGATGAAATTGCATTGCCAACTCAGGAATATTCCAATAGTGTCAGCCAAGGCAATAGAACCTCAAAGTCTGCAAATAGGGACAGCAGCAACTCAAGGGGACAGAGTTATAGTTCATCTAGTGATAAAAGAACTCCTCAATATGAAAAAAGCCAAAGGTGGTTATGGAGCATTTGTTAAGTGTATGATGTTTAATGCTCAGAGTATCCGTTCCAAATTTGATGAGTTCAAGTGTTATGTTGCTGAGGAGAAACCGGATTTTGTTTGCATTACGGAGGCATGGGTCAGTGAAGGATATTTTGGAGATAACTTACAGGACTATGAGATCCAGGGATACAATATGTTTTCGTGCAATAGGGGTCCAGCAATGAAAGGGGGTGGTGTAATGCTCTATGTGAATAGCTTATTCAGTTCTCAAAAAGTAGCAGGTGGGGATAAAAATGTGTCTGTGGAGTCCATTTGGCTTGATGTCACTGTGGGAAAAGGCAACAGCAATACTCTTAGGATAGGAGCTTTCTACCGATCAGGAACCCTGCCACATTCTCAGCAACTGGAGCTTGACAAGGTGATTTGTGAGGAAATCAGTAGAAACTTTAAGAGGAAGTGCCTTATTCTCGGTGACTTTAATCTAAAAGGTTATGAAAATGCTGGTGTTGGCTCCCCATCATGCAAAATGTTCAGGAAATGCCTTGAAGAGGACCTGTTCTTACACCAGATTGTATCGGAACCTACCAGGCATGGTTCATTCTTGGACCTTGTATTCTCGGATTTAAGTGACTTGGTTCAAGACTTGACTGTAGGCGAAACTCTGGGAAAAAGTGACCATAACATAGTTAGATTCAAGGCACATGTAGGGGAAACTATCAAGGATAATTTGGTAAAGGTTCCAAATTTCAACAAAGCAGACTTTAACGGCATGAGAGCGGCTTTAAGTGCCATCAGATGGGAAGAAGAATTCTCCAATTTAAATGCCTATGAAATGTGGGAAAAGTTCAAATCTTACTTAAAGGAAACTCAGATTAGACATGTCCCCCAAAAGCAAGACGCAACAGAAGGGTAGGAAAGCCAGCATGGCTTACACCAGACGTGATAAAAGCAATTAAGGCTAAGAAAACTGCATTTAGAGTTTTTAAAGAAGCCTCAAATGTCATTAATCTAAAGGCGTATCGAAAAGCTAGAGACACTGTGAAGCAAAAAACCAGAGCAGCAAAGCGAGCAAAGGAACTGGATTTAGCTAGAAACTGTAATGGGGACAGTAAAAAGTTCTTTAGTTTCTACAAGCTGAGTAAAGTTTCTAACACAATTGGTCCACTGGAAGTAAACGGGACTACATTGGGTGAGGATAGTGAGATGGTTGAGGAGCTGAGCAAGCAGTTCAAATCAGTGTTTACATTGGAAGATATGACCAATCTGCCGACCGTACACCATAGTTCAGATACATGGGATCTGACAAATGATGTTGATTTCATTGGTAGTGATGTTGTTTACAATCATATCAGGAAAATAAAGCCAAATAAGGCAGCAGGACCTGATGACATTTATGCTAGGGTGTTGCGGGAAACTGAAAAGGAACTGGCATTTCCACTTAGTATAATATTTTGTAGATCAGTTTCACATAATGAAATTCCAACCGATTGGAAAAGGGCAAATGTAGTTCCTATTTTCAAGAAAGGAGAAAGAGGGAAAGTTGAAAACTATAGGCCAATAAGTCTCACATCCCTAGTCTGCAAGGTACTCGAATCAATTATCAAGGATAGAATAGTTAGTTATCTGGAAGGTAGCAGATTGATTCAAGATACTCAACATGGATTTAGAAAAGGACGATCGTGTCTCACAAACCTCTTGGACTTTTTGAACTTCGCCACAGAACAATTTGATCAGGGAAATCAGGTTGATGTAGCATATCTTGACTTTAGTAAGGCCTTTGACAAGGTACCCCATAAACGGTTAATGATACAGCTTCAGTCCCATGGTATTGCAGGTAGCATCTTAAAATGGATAGAGTTGTGGCTTTCAGATAGACAGCAAAGAGTGATGCTAAATGGTACAAAGTCATCATGGCAAAATGTTCTTAGTGGAGTCCCCCAGGGGTCAGTACTAGGGCCATTACTGTTCATTATATTTGTAAATAACATTGAAAGTGGCCTAAGCAGTAAAGTTTTGAAATTTGCAGATGATTTGAAGGTCTTTAGGGCAATAACAGGTCAGGATGAGCATATCTCGCTGCAAAAAGACTTAGACGAACTTGTGAAGTGGTCCGAAGAATGGCAAATGAAATTTAACTTTGATAAGTGCAAAATCATGCATGTAGGTAAGCAGCATATGAAGGCTCCATACTTGATGGGTGGCCAAGTGCTATCAGTGACTCAACAGGAGAAGGATTTAGGTGTTATTCTAAACACAAAATTGGGGGCATCAGAACAGACCAAGGAAGCCAGGAAGAAGGCACTGAGAATGCTCGGGGCAATAAATAGGAATGTATCATACAGAAGTGAGGAAGTGATCAGGAAGCTTTACTGTGCATACGTCAGGCCACATTTGGAATACTGCATCCAAGCTTGGTCTCCTAGCTATGAAAAAGATTGTTGGCTTTTAGAGAGAGTACAAAAGAGGGCTACAAAAATGGTTAATGGCATAAGCAACCTGGCATATGAGGAAAGATTGAAGAAATTGAATATGTTTTCACTTAGATATAGAAGGCTGAGAGGAGATCTCATCGAGGTCTTTAAATTTGTCAATGGTCTGGAGAGGGGATACCTTGGGGAAATGTTTGAATTTAACAGAAATGATGCAATTAGAGGTCATAAATTCAAAATTAAAATTAACCACAGCAGAACAAGGTTAAGGCAAACTTTCTTCACCAACAGGGTAGTGGAACACTGGAACCAGCTGCCAGAAAACATCGTCAGTAGCAGAACATTGAACATCTTTAAAAACAGCATAGACAATCATTATAAGAATAGAGGGCTTGCTTTTCAGTATTACAGGGAGGGCTGATTGGCAGATTTGGTGGGCAACTGGTTCAGTGTACAGAGTGCAACCAAGAAGGGCCCTTGTGGCTCAGAGTTGCACTGATCTTTTATGTCTTTATGTCTTTATGTCTTTATGTCTTTATTCAACGAAGGATTTTCTTTAAAGTTTTTCGCTGCCATCTGGAAGGAATTGACTGCGTGTTTGGCTCGAGGTATTAGAGGTTGTATTATCTGACTATGTAGGTACCTACCTACTTACCTATATAAAATATCTTCGCGGTAATTCGAGCTAGTGATTTGGATAAACCAAAGCTGTAGCTTGTGTTGTGTGACGGGAAATCTTCAGATAATACAAGGAGCAAGACATGATAATATTAATTGCTGCGATGTTTTGCCGACAAGCGTAGAAATGAACAAAACTGATTGCTTTGCTTTTGTCTGGAATGTTTTGTTTTCACTTCAAAATTTTGTTTTCACTTTCACTTTAATTTTGAAGCGTGAATGTTTTTCTTTCAAAATGGGGGCTGGGCCTCTTCAGTGCACATTGACTGCAGATATTATAGATATGCATGCATTCAAGCATTATTTGTGCTTTCATGAAATGTTCAGGAATTATTAGGTGCATCCTATCCATATTCTCCATTGAATACCATTATACTCTTAACATTTCTGGTCTGAATTTCTGAAAGGACAAATTTGCAGTTTAAGGTGATTTGATTTCTTGAAATTTATTTTTCGTGCAATGATTATGAATATGGATGTTGTGTTGATGGATGTTGTGTACTTGGACTTTAGCAAAGCTTTTGATAAAGTTCCACATGGAAGGTTAATTCATCAATTACAACAACATGGGATTGTAGGAAAAGTTCTACATTGGATTGAAGCATGGTTGCAGGGAAGGAAACAAAGGGTAGTATTGAATGGATGTAAATCTGGTTGGAAAGATGTTCTGAGTGGAGTGCCACAGGGCTCTGTTCTAGGGCCCCTCCTCTTTATCATCTTTGTGAACAACATTGAAGTAGGGCTGAGGAATAGAGTGTTCAAATTTGCTGATGACATCAAGCTGGTAGGAGTGGCTAACAGCAGAGATCAATCTAGTAATATTCAACTAGATTTGGACGACCTAAAAGAGTGGGCTGATCAATGGCAGATGACTTTCAACTATGATAAGTGTAAGGTTATGCATATAGGGTCTGCAGGCGAGACATTCAGTTATAAAATGGGAGGGAGGGAACTGGATGTTATTGAAGAGGAAAGGGACTTAGGTGTGTTGGTCTCAAAAGACCTTAAAGCAGAAAAACAATGTATCTCAGCTAGAAATAGGGCACTCAGAATGCTGGGACTCATTAATAGAAGTGTGAAATATAAGAGCAGGGAAGTCATGAAAAAGCTGTACTTAGCATATGTGCGGCCCCACTTGGAGTACTCCGTACAAGCATGGAGCCCCTACCTAGAAAAGGATATAGATATGTTAGAAAGAGTCCAGCGCAAAGCCACTAGACTCGTCAGTGGATTCAGTAACTTAGAATATGGAGAAAGGCTTAATGCATTAGATATGTACTCACTCAAGTATAGGAGATTAAGGGGAGACATGATTGAAATGTACAAAATTGTTAGAGGGCTAGATCAGGTCAATTTGAATGATGCTCTGCAGTTTAGAGTATCCCATAGGGGTCATCAATTCAGGTTAGACAAAATGAGGTGCAGGACAGTTAAACGACAACAGGTCTTCAGTCAAAGGGTTGTTGACCAATGGAATAGGCTGCCTGCTGATGCAGTGGGGAGTCCCTCATTGAATGTCTTTAAAAGTAGGGTGGATAAATTTTTTAGACAGGAAAATGTTGTTTTTGAATTCTAACTTGTGATGCATGGGATATTGAGTATTTTCACTAGCTATATAGGGTATAACATTATGCTAGTATTATGTTGTACTATATGGGGTGTACCTAGCAGTGGATTTGGCAACTTCCTTTGCGATGTCATACTGATGAGATTGGCTGTGGTGGCACAGGTGGAGGGATTGCATGGGTTTGGAATTGATAGGTGTGAACATGTACTTTCTAATATCTTCTAGACAGGCTTGACCCAGATGGGCCCTTGTGGCCCTTATTAAGCCTTAACACTTTATGACTTTATGACTTTAATATGTTCAAAATGTAGGTACTTACATGATGTGACTGCACATTTTTTTGGCAAGTGCAGTTGGGTAGCAAAATGACACCAAAAATGTGGCTCGGGTTTGGTTGGGAAATATACCATGAAATGTGATGTTATAAATGAAGAAGAAGCTGCAGCCTAACTGGATGCAAGAAAATCTTTTTTAATAAATTTTTGTATAAGCAATTAATTAAAAGTATTAAAATGAATTAAGAAATTAAAAGTAAATGGCCTATGCTAACCAAACAGCCTATGCTAGCCCGAGTGTTTTTTTAATTCAAAAACTTTTTTAATATTCCTGAATGATTCCGAAAGGAATTTTTTTAAAATTTATATCTTATCCTTTTTTTTTTTTTTTTTTTTTTTTTTTTTTTTAATTTTTTTAAAATTTTTTTTTTTTTTTTTTTTTTTTTTTTTTTTTTTTTTTTTTTTTTTTTCTTTTTTTTTTTTTTTTTTTTTTCTTTTTTTTTTTTTTTTTTTTTTCCCCTTTTTTTTTCTTTGTTTTTTCTCCCCCCCCATATTTTTTTTATTTTTTTCCCCTTTTTTTTTTTTTTAAATCAAAAGCTCCAACCCAACCCTCAACTATCACCAAAATAATTCGCAGACATCCCCATCACCAAAGCACAACAACACGTACCACAAACAAAACCACGACGCCAACACAAACTTCGCGCGGCTCCCTGGTGGACCGACAAATTGTAGGGAAGTTTTGCTCCCCAGAGCTTTATCAGACATTTTTCCCACTTTGTCTGAGATAAACTTCTATAGGCACGTGAATAGACTATAGACCTCAGTGTTACGATAACCCCGGGATAATTATTTCACCAGCTCGCAGCTTCCAATTTCATAGCTCTGGTCTCACATCTCTTGACAGGCACCTCCAAAGCCAGCACTTCTATATTGAGCTCTTAATCGAACAACGGCCATGATGCTTAGGACGTTAATAGCGCAGCGTGATACAGGTATTAATACAATAGCTTCATTTTGACATGTCAACAATCACCCTCACTCTATATCTCTACCGACATAGCGAGTCCGGCAGAGTCCAGGCGTACCTTAGTACCGACGTGTGGCGGACCGCCCGGGGGCGACCGCCCATCTCAAGCGCCCGTCGACGAGAGAATGAACGGGTGCCTCTCGCGGCACGTCCGAAGTGACAGACGGTACGTCGTTACCATGTGACCAACGTGTCACTACTGACCTCGTGGTCCGGTCATCTGCCCCGAGTCGGAACAATGGCTTGCGCTGTCCATCTGACACACGTCAGCTCAGAGTCAGATATCAGAGCCGCCTCTGATGGCATCCAGGGACTGGCCTTTGTTAGGCTCGCGCGGTATCGGGGTTGGACAGTGAGCTGTCAGCATTTCACAGGATGTTGCTTTACAACTGACTGGCAGACGACGGGACTGTAGCCTCTGGTCTGGCGACACAACGCCTGGCACTCTAACGACATACAACGTGAAATTCGCCACAGCCCACTGACAGCTGGTATAGACATCATTGACACGCCTGTCCATAGGGCTCCTACATCACCCACTGACATCACGTCACTTCACATGGCATTCACCATCTGACGACGACGGCGGTGCGCGCCGGGGTACTGGGGGTCACCTTGGCTGTGACCGGGACGGCCGGTGGCTGTGGCCGGAAGCCAGGGCGGGCAATGTCCACTGACCGACCTCGTCTGGGCGTCGGCCGATAGGTATGCGACGGAGGGATACAGGGTACGTGCCGCAAACTTGTCGGGATCGGAACGGAGTGGGTAGGGGGATGAATTTAGAGGATTTAGATGCCCCGAAAACTAACTTCGTTACAGAATGCCACCGGGCGATCCGCACGAGGAACCATGCAAGACACAGATACGAAAGACACCGCACACCAGAAACACACACAATATACAAACAACTCAGAACACAATGTAAACTATCATCTGAAACGCAAATAAAAAAATATCTTGGAACACATTTTGTACAAACTTTAACAAATTTACCCTTCTCGGCGAAATCTGGACACTTGAAAACATTCCAACGCCGACAAAGACCCTCAATCAAAGCCATCACTCTTAGACACAACAACAGCACCACAACGAACCCGCACGCAATAGCAAACGTATTCGCAGACCACTACCACCTTAGATAATCTACACATCCACGACCCCCACCCCCACCTCCAATCAGACATACACGCACACACCTTTACAACACTAGATTTGCACTTACAGAACTACAATTAGCAATCGTACAGACAGGTAACGCAAGTGTAGGGCCGGACAACATTCACTATTCTTTCTTCAAACACCTACCAACCTCAACACTGCACACATTACTCGACACTTACAACACCGCATGGACCACGTATACATACCCACAATCCTGGTCACATGCTTTTCCCATGACTATACCTAAGCCAAACACGGACTCAACTCTCTGCACTTCCTATCGCCCTATTGCCCTCACTAGCTGCTTCCACAAACTATTCGAACGCCTTGTAAAAAACGCCTTCTCTACATCATCCAAACACAAAAACTAATATATCATATTCAATCATGCTTCCTTCCTAATCGATCATCCTTAGACAACCTTGCTTACCTTATCACACACATCCAGGAAACGGTCGCAAAGAAACGCTCCACGGTCGCCGTCTTCCTGGATTTAAAACAAGCCTATGACATCATCAACATAACAGCACTACTACAACATTTACACAGTCTATACAGACAGGGCAGACTTATACACTACCTACATTTCAATCTACTCAGCAGATACTTTGGACATTTACCGAACCACCAACACACGCACTAACAGTATTACAGCACGCACTAACAGAACTGCACAACAAACCTGCCACACTAAACCTTCACATCGCACCACTCAAATCCAAATGCAGATTTTTGGCTACAACAGAGACACAAACCTACAACCTTTAAAAATAGACAACTCACCCATTCCCTTCGTCATCACAACAAAAGTCTTAGGAATCATATTAGACCCATGACTATCTTTTCGGCCACACCTCCTAAACATACAAAAACGCGTCCAAAAAGAATAAACATACTACGAGCACTTTCTGGTACACACTGGGGATCCGACCGAAACACACTCCTAACTCTTTACAAAACACTCATTCGGTCAATTTTGGAATACGGATCCCCATTCTTCGAAAATATAGCTAAATAAAGGCTGAAAATTATAGATTTTCTTCAACGTTAACACGCGCCATGGAGGGGGGAGGGCGAAATCCGCACATCCCTCCGGTTTTTCGTAGATAACTCCAGATTTTACCGGCCGATATACGCCATTGTTTGTGTACCTGCTTATAAATGACGGACGTGTTGCTTAAAGTAAGGAAAATGAAAATCGACTGAACATTTTTCGAGTTAAGGGTCGTTAAAGTAAAAAAAATATCAGCGCCAGACCACAAATATCGGCGCTGATGCGCTTCCCGTACATTGGCAAAAAGGAAGTGTTCTTGGCAAAACTAGCGACTTGTTTCATGTACATTGTTATGCTATGTTGTTTCAAAGTCATGTCAGGTCATCAAGGTCAAGTCAGGTCAAGCTTATGACAGGTTAACACGCCCTGGAGGGGGGATGGCGAAATCTACCCACCCCTCCGATATTTCGTACATAACTCCATATTGTATCGGTCGATATACGCCATTATTTGCATACCTACTTAAAAATGACCAGCGAATGGCGTAAAGTAAGAAAAATGAAAATCGGCCGAAAACATTTCAAGTTAGGGGCCGTTAAGCCAAAAACAATTTGGAGCGCCAGACCACAAAAAACGGCGCTGATGCGCTTCCCGTTTATTGACAAAAGGAACTGTTCTTGACATCACAAGCGACTTGTTTGATACATTTTGTTATGCTATATAATTTAAAAGTAATGTTAGATCGCCGAGGTCAAGTCAGGTGAAGTTCATGACAGGCTAATAGAACCAAACTTGGTCGACTGAAATGTTCCCAAAAAAGCAAATGACTGTCATGCGATTGATATCACTTTACATGTTACTTCCTACCCATCCCGAAATATATTGTTTGTCATTGTGTGCCTAAGCGTTTCCATACTGTGTTCATGTATTTCACTCCTTTCTTTGCGAAGCCGATTGTGCCGAACCGCCCAACGGAGCAGTCGGGTAGACAGCCCGGTTCCGGTAACTGGAGCAGGTAATGACCTGCTGAAGTGCTCCTATATAGGTGACTTGAGGTGAAATGGCGGATCTGGCATCTGTATTGCATCATTATTAATGTCCAAAACATCATTCATGCCGATTTTGGAGCATTTAAACACAATCACAGCGATCCATAACAATGTCAAACCAATCCACGGAAAACCAGAACATTTTGGTATTTTGACCTAATTTGTCCTTGGAGATATTGACCTAAGGTTATGGAACTTGTACACAATATAATTCACTATCGTGCCCATCCACCCTGCGAATTCCGTTGCTCTAGCCTCAGTAGGAGCCGAGATCTTAGGGGGCGGAATCCGCCCCCCTCCAGTGCGCGTAATTTTCCGAGGCCCTCCAGGGCGCGTGTTAATGCTTACAAATAGGCACAGGAACTTACATCACCTCACCTCCTCTTGCTCTTCACATATACAACCACATACCAGAACTACAGCACAGATGCACAGAAGCACTACTATTATTGCAATTCACAACATAATATGCCAACTGCAACATCATATATACAGACGGCTCCAAATCACATGCACGGCAGACGGGCACAGCGGCGGTGTTGTATCCCAACGCAGCACCTCCACGTGCCATCCTAGGTGCCCGTGTGCACGACACAGCATCCACATACACAGCTGAATTATTCGCAATCTTCTCGGCATACTGCACCATCTACACCACAAAATTGAACACAACATCATAGCCACAGACGCAATATCAGCACTACAGAGCATAACACCGTACACCAAATACAAACACCCTCTCATACCCAAAATACTACACATCCACAAAAACGAACTATACAACAACGTCCAATACTACTCTGGTTGTTTGTTTATTTATTGGTTGGTTCACAACACACTTTACGCACATTCACGGCCAATGGCGCCGCCCACACTGTTTCGCCGGTGGGCCGCGGGATTGGGAAATGTCCCGACTGGCCTAATACTACCCTGGATCCCAAGTCACACAAACATGCATGGCAGCGAACACACAGACACAGAAGCAAACATAGCCACAACACTACAACAAACCACACGATGCCCCTACTCACAATCTGACTACTACCCTACAATACAACAGACCATCAGCAAACACACACAACAAACATGGGATACAGCAATAACACAGCTACACGAAATACGCCCCAAACACGAATACTGGCACTCCATCAACCAAAGCACAGACTCAGAGAACGGACACTAACACGACTACGCATAGGACACAATGCACTCATACAGTCCTGTCTCCTGTTCAAACAACGACCACAATGCACCACATGCCACCACACACTCACAATTAAACACATGCTCATATACTGCACCAAATACAACAATCAGAGACAACATATCGCAAACTACTGCACAACAAACAACATCCCACTGAAACTCACCACGCTCTTCAACGACGACCATCCAGCATTACACGAACACCTCTTCCACTTTCTCAATACTAAACGCGTAATAGAACAATTGTGAAAAAAGGGAATAAGAGGAAAAGGGGAAAAGATATGTTAAAAAAACGACGGGAAAAAAATGTTAACAAAAACGTGGAAAACAACGGGAAAAATTAAGATACGTTACAAAAGGACAAAAACACGTTCTTGCAATGTTCAACAAATGGTGATGACTCGACCACAACCCCTCCCCCACTAGACCCCATACCACAATGTGGCACCGACCGGACTGACACACTTTCTCGACAACATCATCTAAGGCTCTCAAACAACTCTACTGTACCATCTATACATCTTCAGGCGATTCGGACCACCTCAACTCTACTCTTCAAGACTATCTCAACTCTGCTTCAACATCGTTCGACAGATCAACTAAGCCATTCCCCTATGATACATCCTCCTACCTTACGCTACTCACTCTCTAACACATCTCTCCAACCGGAAACAGCCGACATCACCACACTGTAGCAGGCTGGCCAAATTCACCGACACACCCACACACACGTACATTTGTGCTTACGTACTTTTGTACATGCGTACATTGGCGCATGCGTACATTTACGCATACGTACTTTTGCGTATACGTATGTACATCTGCGTGTACGAACTTTTGCGCTTACGTACATTTGCGCGTACGTACATGTGCGCATGCGCATATTTGCACATACCCACATTTGCGCTTACGTACTTTTGCGCATACGTACACTTGTGCATACGTAAATTTTCCATACGTACATTTGCGCTTACGTACATTAGCCACACGTTCATCTTCGCTTACGTACAATTGGTTACGTACCTCTGCCATACGTACATTTGTCCTTACGTACATTTGCCCTAGAATCGTTTCATTCAGCTTCAATCCCCAGCTCAGCCCGCCTTGTTCGCTCAAAATGTGGAGGCCCCTTGCTTTGTTGTGTTTATCTTCCTGCATGAAATGGCGAGAACTATAGCCGCTTAGAGCAGCCCAAAATGCAAGACCGTTATCAGTAGCGTTTGTTCTATCTGAGCCGGCTTGCAATTCCGAAAAGCAACTTGGTCCTGAATAAAGCTTTTGATGTTCATGAACTGATCCTTCTCGGCTATTTTGCTTCTCATTCGGTGATAGCAGTTTCATTTAATTGCTTCCCTAATCTTGTTAATTTCCTGGTTTGGATTCTGTTTTCCAGTGGTTGGGGTATTCTTAGACATGAAAATAGGTAGTTCGATTTTATTTTGCAAACCCGTCGTAAGATCTTAGAAAACCAGGGGTCCGGTGAAACGAAACCACTGAGGCATGTGATGGATTACCCCAAGTCTCTGTTGCTATCGACTGGATGACAGATCAGGTGTATTTGGGGTCAATCAGGCCTACCACACCCGAGCTGGTAATTTTTGTAGCTCTTATTTTCTCTCTTTATTTGCGAAAAGAACTACACATGTGGATTCCGTCACTCGTACTATTGTCACAGAGAGTTCATGTTTTGTTTGGTTAGCCGATGGTTGAATTGCGACAACTTGAGTTGTCATTCCAACGATAAAAAACTATATTTTCCGACACGAGGAAAATGTCTTTGCATGTTCACATACCACGCATTGGCTTTCAGAAGGGTGCTCCTTTATCTACAACTGCATACTCCATGTAGAAACGGCGCGGAGCTGTTGCATAGCGTTCAATTATATGTTAAAACTACATGCCAATGTCCAGGGGTGTCAATTTATATCCTATTGTGGGGGCCATGGCCCCACCAATGTTGATCCTGGCCCACTCAATGTTGATTTGCCCCCCCCCCCCAATAACTTATGCTCTTTTGTGCTGATAAGAAATCTCAACGAAGAAAGAAGAAAAGCACCATGCTACATAGAAAACTTAGGTGTTAGCCAGCATATTTTGTACTGTAAAGAAACAGATTAGGCTTAGATAGTGGACTTCCCAACCCTGAACTCGGCCCACCAAAACGTTGACTTCATCACTCTCTAATGCTAGGCACCAAGGAAATACCTTCACCCATCGTCATCACAGCTCAGGCCGGCTGTGCTCCGATGCTCCATCAAGGCCGGTGTATTTTAGCCTGCATATGAGGGCATGAATATTTTATTTGCGCCGTTGTGTGTTTGCTGATGCTTGGAGTGAGGGGAGGGTGAAGGTGACTTTTCATTTGACATCAATCGGGTAATCCTCGTAAACAATGTCGAGGAATCCTGTCGACCCTAACTTCAATGGTGGCGAATATCATTTCAGTTGCATCGCCTACCGTTTAAAACATGAAAATCTGCCTGCAACTTTGGCGTTGGGGCCCATTAACGTCCAGGGAATGGTTCCGCGAGCCACCATATCATGAATGGCGGGCGGTCAACGGCGGGCCACGGGCCGATGGGGATGGCACCGCCAGCCCGACGTTTATGGCGGATGAAGACCAGAAAATAGTTTCAGAAGCTAATATGCAAATTATCAATATGCGCAATAGTTCACTGAAAGCGACAATGGAATTGAAGTCCGAAGGCATGCTCACTTGAATAAATGCACTTCTGACAATATGTTATTGAGACAGTAGTCTCATAAATTGTACCTATATTCTTCGCGCCCATACCAGTGAGCATCCGGGTGCGTTTGTCTCGGACTCATATTTTATAGTTCTTGAATGACATCAGGAGCCTACCTGATTTTTTTCCTTGGTCCCCCCGATGTCCGCATTAACATTATATTTCACGCTTAACTCTTCGACTTCCGAGAAAGGCACCGCAACGCCATCAATAAACACTTTGAACAGCACCAGTGGAATTTATTTTCGTTGAAAAGGACTATCATCAATGAAGAGTATCCATTATATGTCCAAGCCCCTAGCCATTCAATGGGCAATCCGAGTTGCAATAAGGGCACCATAAGCCGCCAAGATGTCACTGAAAAGCTTCGGAATGACATCATGACCTCTAGATGTATGGCAGTATGACCTGTGGGATAGGCTGATTGACATAATTGGTGCATATAAGGCTGCGTGAGGAAGGAGGCCTAGACTTGCGGTTTGATCTTCGTCAGAGGCACATTGACTTACCAGTATGGCACCGTGGCCCGCGAAAAGTAGCCCCCAGTGACACAGAATCACCGAGGGCTGGGAAAATGTGGCAAGGACCGGAGACGGGACGGTACTAGGCACCCAAAGGAGGTGATGTAGAAAAAATCACGACTCCCCCCCCCTTCCCCCTCTCTAGAACAAAATGTCTTCGGATTTTCTTTGTTTCAATTCTTTGGTTTCGAAAATTAACGGCTGTTTCTCTCAGGGATGCCTCTGGCTAATCATTTTGAGGTAGGGATGCAATTGAGCCTTCCCGGAGCGAATCATCTTCCATGGCAAAATATATTGCATGGATGTCACCAATTTTTCATAATATAGGCCTGACTACTTTTTTACATTCTGCACAAGCATGACACACCAAAAAGAGGCATCTAAGCAAAATCCAATCAGGTTTTCTCGCCAAACAAAAGCTTTTGTCTTGCTGATATAGAAGCCCCTGAGAGAGAATCAGAAACAAGAATGTACGAAATGCACTTGTTCAAGCTTACCCAGAAACTTCTTTAGGTGCCATTTCTTTGGGAAGTAACAAACAAGCAAAAATTTCTTCCTTTGAACTCATGTCGCCTGGCATTGATACTGCACATAATATCTTCATACATTGATGATGCTCCAGTGATGTAGTTAAATTGCGTTACCCAACATCAGTAGGATTAAGTGATCCAATATCAGTGGGTTTATGTGACATAACATCAGTAGATTATGTTAGGTTAGGTTAGGTTAGGTCAGGTTGTTATTATTGTAATATTACACAATTCTTCAATATATGCTGCCAACACAAAACATCTGTTCTGTATACTTCTCATGTTTTGTTGAAATGAGGGGGTATGGCGTACATCTGGATTGTCGCAGATGTTATTTTCTGTAGTTGATTGAAATGCTTTTTATTTTCGTGTTCTCTTTTGCAAATTGGTGCTTTAGGATGTTTGATGAATTCCTGGAGTTTATCATTCCTTTGCAATGCTTATGAATGTGACCAAGACGATCGGACCACTCATTTTCTGTGCAAATGTTTCTCTTTCAGGTTTCAGCAAAACAACACGAAAAAGATGGACGTCGAGTTAGGTAGCAATGCATAAAAAATGTTTTAGAAATTAAACAAAAATGCAGCACAATGTAACCTAACATAAACTAACTTCACTTTGGAGAAAAAGTCCCCAAAAATGTAATTATAAAAATGTAGACCAAGTTATTTTCTTTTTCGTTTTATTACATAAAGACATGCCCATCGTAACCTAACCTAGCATTGGCTGCTCGTGAAGAACAAGTTTGATCCAAATCAGGATGTTTTTTGCTGTTGTTGGCGGGACTGGTATGTCCGTTCTGGAAACACCAGTGAATTGATGGAATTCACAAAGCTGAATAGGCATCACATCAAAGTCCAGTAAGAGCCCACTGGTCTCTAACGTACTTCCTCCTTGGACTTTCGGTTCTAGTATTTGCCACTTCTCGTAACTACCTGGGTGGGTGGGTAGATAACTTGCCCCTGATCCGCAGTTCCGCACATTCCCATATTTTCACGAATCAAGGGGAACATTTTTGTGCAAAACATGGCAAAACATGCAAAACATGTACCTGAAAGGTGTCTCTCTCACACAGCGATCTCCATTACTGTAGAATGGACTGCACTCCAAGAGGCCGCATTCCGCGCGCTTGTTATGACACCAAACCGCAATATATGGCGACATCTGTCACAGGTCGCCATATATTGCGCCCGTAATGCAGCTGTTTTGAAGCTATGGTGTGAACGTGGACTTCAATTTTCACTATAATTACGAGTCACCAATGCATATTTGTTTCCAATTTTTCAACTTCGCTATTCGCTATCCAATGGATGAAAGCGTCATTTGTACAAAAATAGCATACAGAAATACTTTCCAGCTCTCCTCAGGTGAGGAACTGCCTTAGGGTGCGTTCTTTGTCTCCTTCATTCCGCGGATTCCGTGGATTGTGACGTCGCACATTTCTTGGACTGCAGCCGCGGAGCGTTCTGTGAAATTTCGCGCCGCATTATTTATGTGAGCCATTTGTGTCGCTGTTCGTCAACCTTCCTACTAATTGTTATAATTAGCCTTAATTGTATGCTGCTGCATTAAAGCAATGTGGTGAATAGCTTGTTGGCATCACCAGTAATTATACAACGCTTCCACCTATGATCTTATTGTTATTCACCACTGATGCCTAATTAAATACGCATAGATATACGATACAAAAAGATAAAAATGCGAAACCATTCTGAGATGGGACGTGTTCTAGGTTGATGAATGTCAGACATGTCCAAGGTAGGGTATGGCAGGCATGTCAAGGGTAGGGAGGAGATTTACATTGGTCATTGCCCAGTGAACATGCCGACAGCGGACCGATTTCGTTCCGCTATCTGGATGCCAATAGCCCGCTGTCGGCTGATGAGTGAAGCAACCGACACCCAGCCCAAAGTGGGACCGCTGTCAGGCTGCCGTCGGGACCATAGGGACCCGCTGTCAGCTGTGGAGTGGGATGTCTGACAACGGCCCGACGTCAGCTGGCCGTTATTGATATGCCGAATTCAACCCGACATATGTTGATATTCCAGATCAGTATGCTGATGTCGGGCCGAGAGCGGCCAAATGTTGGCATACCGTTTATTAGATGTCGAGTTCACCCCGACACATGCGGACAGCGGGCCGATATCGGCATGTTTACTTCGTGGAGATGCAAATAATCAGACAAAGAAGCTTTTGAAGATAGTTTCTAGCTTCCTGCCGTTTCACCTCAACAGTTGAGACTTTTGCCACGCTGCAAGGGAGCATGAGATGACGGTGGGAGCATGACATGCATTAGTAACACCTTCGCACAATCTAGCCCAATCGTATCCACTTCACAACACTACTTACGAATTTGCAATATCTTCCTTGGTCCGCACATCACTTCCAATGTGCGTCGCCATCTTGAAAAAAAAACGCACAGGACGGGGCTAGACAGCCTTTTCATTCCGCGCGTTCCCCGGGGAATCCGCGAAATCTGGCCGCGGAATGGACAAAGAACGGCGCATGACGTCAGAGCCCAGGGAATTCCTGGACGGAGCGTGACAAAGAACGCAGCCCTAGTGCCTTACATGGGCCGAACGCCAGGGGCGACACAATGGTGTGGTTTGGCAGCTCACGCGTCACCACATTCCCAATTGCCATATCACCATCGGCAGCCTCCACAAAATGTGCATTAGTACGCATGACGCATGTCAGCAGGCATCAACTGCCTTCTTCGTCGACCAACTAAACATTGCTGGCCGTCTGTCACGACCATGCGACCCTGGCGGCAAAGGCCGGCATTTGTGTTGCGGTGACAACAGCCAGGTGCTGCCTAGGCCAACGGTCCCCAAAAGGATTTGGAAGGTATCGACTTCTTGGTGGGGAAGATATCCTCGCCACGTACAACGAACTCGTCCTGTGATGATGCCCCCGCTGTCGACGTTGATCGAGTTGAAAGACACGGTGACGTCCTCCTCTGTGAGCCTTAAGAACGTGCAGAGAAGATTGCAGGTAGTAATCAATAGAGATATCCGCTGGTATTGCAATCGACAGCCTTGAGCAGATAGGGTAGGAAGTGGCTCATCTTCTTGCTGAGGTCTCGAGTGTTGACCACGTGCTTCACCGAGGAGGCGTGCCCAGCGCCTCCTCGGTGATGAAGCAGTTCGGGTCGCCCGAGGTGCCCCAGTCGTTCTCCCGCATGAACTTCAGCAGCTCTATGAACTCCGACTGCTGCTGCTGCTGCTGTTCGGACATGAGGCCGAGCAGGACCGTGGTCTGGCAGTCGCCTCATGTCTCCCGCGCGACGTGGTCTGGCAGTCGCCTCATGTCTCCCGCGCGCCGTGGTCTGGCAGTCGCCTCAGCTGACGGTACCGTCCTCTCGTTGATGTCCACCACGCGGCGGTAGGTGTGCCTGACGTACCTCGCCTTCCGCAAGGCTTCCGTCCATTGACCTCCCTGCCTGAAGACGCGTCCAAGTCATTGAATGCGACAACGAGAACGAGGACGAAGTCTTCGCTGTCGGCTTCGGCGGCGCTTCTACTCGGACGAGCCGTAGCGCTATGCCATGATCTCAGTCACGATACAGCCCTGTGCTAGACTCTAGGTTCTAGATATGCTAGAAATATGCTAGAGTAATAGATGATCAGGAGTGCGCGTGACAGCCTAAAGCTGGCACACAACAAAAACAATGACTTTTAGCATTGCGACTCTTTAAAAAAAGGGTCAGCGTATTTGTTAACCTCTGTGAAGTGTACGAGTGTATCTCTAATCTCATGAAATACGTGTGGAATGCCACACCTCTTGACCATTGGTTTCCTAAAGCGCTTTCACGTTCTAACACGTAGTTGAAAAACACCATCAAAGAATGCTTTGCATAGGTGCATGTACTGCACTTTTTCTACACTATTTTTTGACAATGAGGCTGCAACAGTATTTTCCCAAGTGACGTCGCTGTTTTCAGTGTTCCTGAAGGTTTCGCACGCGTTGCGCGCGACTACGTCCGGGAGCCGTTTGTATGGCACGGTGTGGAAATAGATGCAGGTGGGTCATTTATAATTGTATTATTGTAATAATTAGAAGTGCCTTAATATGTTCATGCGTTGACGAACCTTGATCACAAAATTGTACCATTTTGGGCATTAACTGATCTGCGTATACCTCACGTTGTCGTGAATGAGCATTGTAATTTTAAGTATAATTTGGCATAATTTTGCTTGGCTTCCACTTGTAAAATAGTTCAGGATTAATCATGCTTCTGGCCCGCGCTGAAAGGAATGCTGTCTGACTCACCCGATGACTGTAATCAAAATGTTGTGGCTATGTGTACCGACTTGATTTCCGTTGTAGATAGGTTAGGAACGCCGGAATGTGCCTTCAGCACATGGCCAGTATATGAATACTTATGAGTCACCACTAGCAGTCATGTTGTCCGGAGGTGTGTCAAAATGTGTATCACCAATCGCCGGCGGGCAATGATGCCCCGTCACTAATCTGGTCGCCAATCATGGTACCGAGGGTGGAGCCACCTCCCGGCTGGGTGGTGTTGAAATGTATTGTGACAGAGAGAATTCAGAGAGCGGCCGGCGCGCACAGGTCTTCCCTGCCATCGTAAACCGTTGTCGTAGTGTCGACAGACGGAGCTAAGATTGTCTGTCGACACTTGTCATTTTTCGGCCTTCATTTGCAACCATATAATATAAAGTAAAACGTTTCGCCATCTCTGAACGGGCGTTATCGCAACGCGAAGTCCCAAGATTATTCACGCAGCCAACGAAGAAGACTTCACTACACACGGCAATATCATAAGAGCTTAGGATTCACTCACATTTAATTATAAATATTGATCTAAAATGGACACTGAATCCACGTAAATACTTCCAAAGCTTCGTCCTTCGAACGATTTTTTAAACGACTGGTATCAGGGAAAAGCCATAGCCGATGGCTTGTGTGGCCGAACAGTAGTTGTTTTGTGTTTGCAGAATGCAAATATAAACAAGCTATCTTAAAACAGTTTCTGTCAATGGAAATCATCCAATCACTCACAAAGAATAACTGTAAAGCAAACAAATGTTTCGTAGTAATGCGTTGAACTCCAAACACGAAATTGTGGGTGTGCTGGATTGCGAACAATAGGTGGATTGCTTTCCAAATACGTTTATGTACCGCGAATATTCCCTTCATATACATTTTATTTCACGACGAAAGCTCATATTATGTTTCTGGCGAATTTTCTGATCACCAGCCTTGGTACATTTATTAACTAGCCGAGTCATTCCGTTCAGATCCCCACAACCGGCCTCGGGGCAGGCTCATTATAAGGCTGCCGATCTCAAAACTAAGCATCGCACGAATATGAAAGAGGCGTTATCGAAAACTCTTGACGAGTAGGAACAGAAACCATCCCCACAGTTATATCCCCTCAAAACACGACGCCATTAGAGGGGTTATATGGTCACGTTTCATGTCATATTTTTGGCCCTGGAAAGTTTATTTTGGGAAAAAAATAGAATAAAAAGGAATAAAAAATAGATCATAGTGCCAAAATGTTTACTGCCCAACAAATAGAAATTATATTCTGTTGAAAACTGCCAAGTTTTTACTTTATATTTGTATTTGATATATTTCGTTTCCTAATGGGTGGAGCGCACCGAGACACAATGTTTTTAGTACGCTTAGCCTCATACAAAGTGCTTACCTTGGTCAGTGTCTTCGATTCGAGCTATAGTAGGGAAATATGCAAGGCAAATAAATCATGGAAAACGCGAACATTCACAAATTCTTCTAGTGCGTTTTGATGCCCTTGTCCTTTTTTTTCTTGTAAAAAGAAGCAAACGCCGAATGTTTCATTCAACTGTATATCCCTTAAGGCGCAATGACTGGTTCAGCATTTTCGGAGGTGACCTCACTTGACCTTGATCAACTCGGTAACCTTGGATGACCTTACCCGAAAAAGTGTTAACAATTTTCATGTGTTTATTTTATGTGTTTGTTCTTTAGTTCCAATAGCAGGAAATGGCTTGTGTGTCTACTAATAGTCCGTCGTGTTCACAAAAACTAGAGCAACGGCGTTTGTTCGCCTCCTGAAGGGGCGCATGCATAGGGGTGACACAACAACCTGAACTGAGCGACAGTAGGCAGCAGGCTTGCGGCAGCATAGCGTCCATATAAACCGAGTCAATATGTCGTATCAGCGGGATCATCAACAGCACCATCAGCAGCACCATCAGCGGCACCATCAGTAGCACCATCAGCGTGACCATCAGCGGCACCATCAGCAGCACCATCAGCGGCACTATCTGCGGCACCATTAGCAGCACCATCAGCGGCACCATCAGCAGCACCATTAGCAGCACCATCAGAGGCGGGTTTCTGGCATCGGGTGCACTGCTGCTTGTGTTTACCCGGAAGGTGCCCACGGTTAATGCAGGCATTTCTGTTTATATGCAGAAGTGCTTCAATGTCCAAGAAGCAAGGCATCTTCAAAAGCCAGTTAAAGCAGTGATACAGATGTTTGAATATTTTAAGCAGTGATCTTCATGAAGCTGGAATTTGTCTTTGTGCGCGATCAGCGCAGCAGTACACCGAGACGATGTCGTTAGTGCCACGTGCAGAATAATTAATCGAGGTAAAAAAACACGTGTACGCGATAAAATAATACTTCTTCAAGAATGGTATGACTCTAGGAAGTGGATTTTCATTAGTAGTCTAACAAGTGGCAATTGTCATGCCTATACCATGAATAAGAGTTCGGGAATTCTTTTATGCTTCTCTTATGGTATGGACAAGTTAATTTTAAGCGTAATAATGCTCCAATGACAAACTTTTCCAGAGTAAACTGAACATAGAAAGGAAAGTTAGCAAGCGAGCTCGATTTCGCGTCTCTGAGAAGTTAATTTGAAGCCATAATATTCTGATTACACGCTCTTGTAAACCGAATCTAAAAAAGATAGTCGGAAGGCAAGTTCGATTAAGTGTCTTGTAGAAAACTTGAAAGAGGTGGCAATGTCAGCATTTATATAAAATACTCGAAAACTGAGTAGACCACGTCTTTGAAGAGTCCTTATTTTTCAGTTCGTCGACATCAGGCCGCATTGGGAACTAACGTTTCGTTTCCAGCAAGCGGCGCCTGGTGTTCAAATCGTAGTTCTAGCCACCGCCAACAGATGGCAGTACGAATACGCAGGCGGCGTTCGCTGCCACATCCTCCTGACCCGTCAGTTCTTGCATCTGTGAGAGTACCTTCCTCTTGAATCTGCGGATCGACCGTGGACTTTCACCTCGGGTCGTCTGCTTTGCCTTTTCCGTTTCACCTTCTCCAGGTTGTTTTCCAGGCCAAAGATTGTTTTCTGGATGTCTAAAACGAAAGTGTTCTTAGTTTCATCGGCCAGAACGTATCTCACTTTCACTGGTTGATCTGTACAAGTTTTTTTTCTCAGCATGGCCTGCTTTTGAATGGTTCCTTTTGGAGTTGATTTCGTATACCTCCGCAAAAGCACAATCACGGATTTTACATGGATGATTTGAGCTGGTTCGAAAGATGGAAGTGAAGCTGATATTTTGCTTTTTATGACTTTCCGCGGTAACGGTCTAAAAGTAAATGCGAAGAAAACACAACTTATGTCTTTGGCAACCAACAAAATTGGCACAATCTCCCCAACTTCATTGTAACGTTTCACGATCAACAATTTCCCCCCGTTTCGGAAGGAAGAACAATAGTGTTCACTTTTGATCGCCCCCTCAGCTGGGACTCGCATGTTTCCACCATTGGCAGACGATGTGTCAGAACTTTGGCCGGTCTATCGCATCTTAGGGGCCACCTGCTACCATTTGTTATCTTGGTGCTCTCTCAGATCCGGTACCGCATTTCGGTGTACGGAAATGGTACCCAAAAGAATATGTCTCGGATGAAAAAAAAAATCAACTTTGGAGCAATTCATTTTTGGATGATCTAAATTTGACCATGTCAACGATCTATTGGATCGTCTTGGCTGGATGAGCGAAAACCTGTTTTCATACTACAAGCTGTGCCCACTTCACAAGGTGCGCCGACTGCAGGAGGCGGCTTCATTAGCCGGCACTATCTCAACAGTCGCCGAGCACCGTGACCGCCACACCCGCCAGGATCGGGACCTATACGTCCCCAGATCGCGTACAGAGATGAACAGACGCCGTTTTCGCTCCAGGGGTCCTGTCCTGTATAACGAACTGCCATACGAACTGAGGAACTGCCAGTTCCAACGTATGGCCACCACCTTAGGCGGCATTCAGAACTTTAAAAAAAACCTCCGATATGGTAGATGGGGTCGGCGCCCAAGTGGTTATAACTATCAGCAATTTTGGCAACAAAAATTACCTAAATAGCTTGGCAATGTCAAGAGCTGGACAATTATGTCTCCTGGAGTGACTGTTTTCGTAAATTATATTTCCTGAAATAGTTATACTCTGACAAAAGATAATTTGCTAAAATACGTATGCATGAGGAAGAGCCCATTTGGAACAAAAGCACGTTGGCAACAGTTTCTAGCCATCCCTGTGACTTTATAAGCTACTTCTAGTTTTTCATTCAGCAGTTGGATGGATTTCATATCCTCAAGCACATGTCAAAAATGCGAACAGAAATCTGCTCGCAAAAGCACCGCGCTGGACCGGAGCGTCGTTTTCATCGGCGACCGGTCGGCGACCACTGTACAAAATCATTGGGGAAAACGCCTGACTGCTAGCGACGATCTGGTCGCCACCGTGGCCGCTTCGCTGTCGCCAAACCGCCAGCACATTGTCCTGGTCGGTGCGACGAGAACCGCTGTCGCTGGCGGAATGAACCAATCACAAGCCAGCATTACGATTGACCTTCGATTTGAACTTCTGGTTCGTGTTGCTCGAATGTGATGGCGGTTAATTGACGGCTCTGAAATATATATTATTTTTGTTTACTGCGCTAAGCCTTGTTTTGTGTACTCAAAACCAGGCTGCTGTGCGACATTACAGTGCACCTGTTAATATCATCTTTATCGCGATGGTCAAGAGTGAAGGCAGCAAACTGGAGGGGCCGAAGAAGCGAGCTAGGCGCAACGTATTTTGCACATATTGTGACTTCTATGGGTCATCTCAAAACTTGCCCAAGCATACAAGGCGTAAACATCCAGGCATGCCCGCAAAGGAAAATAAGACAGGCCCATTGGATGGATTGCTACAGAGTGGTAAGTCTTCATGGACAGTAGGCAAATATACTAGGCTTCACCTGTTTCACACCAGTGCTTAAATCATGTTTGTTTTTAGCATGTTGAAATCCGAGCTTTTATTGGGTGCAAAATGACCTGTTGCTACACCATAAAACCATAAAAAAATTGTCATAGCTTTTATCATAGTGTGTGAATTAATGAGATCCACTATAACTGAGTATGCGACATGCGTATTAATGAGATCCACCATAACTGAGTGCATATTGAGCTCACGGTGAGCACGTTTCTATTGAAAGACTTCTATATGTTTGTAAAGTGGTCAGACAAAATTGTTACAAGAAATTGTATTTTGACAAGTGTAATGTTATGCATGCAGCATGTAAGCCAGAAAGAAAACATTTGGTATGTTTGGGCAATCAGTATAAATGTGTCATATGAAGTGAAGAAGTTATCAGGAAGCTACTATGTATATGTCGGGCCACATTTGGAAATTGCATTAAAGCCTGATAACCTAGTTATGACAGATTGTTGGCTTTTACAGATAGAAAAGAGGGCAACAAATATGGTTAATGATTTAAGCAGCCTTGGTCCACGGTCAGCAGAAAGGATAGGCAAGGGAAATGTTTGAATTTAACAGATATGGTGTAATTAGAGGCCAATAATTCCAAATGAAGATGAATCATAGTAGTACAAGGCTAAGAGTAAGCAAGCAAGGGATCAGTACTGGGGCCACTACTGTTCATTATATGTGTAAATAACATTGAAAGTGGCCTAAGCAGTAAAGTTTTGAAATTTGTGGATGATTTGAAGGTCTTTAGGGCAATAGCAGGTCAAGATGATCATGTCTCGCTGCAAAAAGACTTAGACGAACTTGTGAAGTGGTCCAAAGAATGGCAAATTAAATTTAATTTTGATAAGTGCAAAATCATGCATGTAGGTAAGCAGCATATGAAGGCTCCATACTTGATGGGAGGCCAAGTGCTATCAGTGACTCAACAGGAGGATGATTTCGGTTTTACTCTAAACACAAAACTGGGGGCATCAGAACAGACCAAGGAAGCCAGGAAGAAGGCACTGAGAATGCTCGGGGCAATAAATAGGAATGTATCATACAGAAGTGAGGAAGTGATCAGGAAGCTTTACTGTGCATACGTCAGACCACCTTTGGAATACTGCATCCAAGTTTCGTCTCCTAGCTATGAAAAAGATTGTTGGCTTTTAGAGAGAGTACAAAAGTGGGCTACAAAAATGGTTGATGGCATAAGCAACCTGGCATATGAGGAAAGATTGAAGAAATTGAATATGTTTTCATTTAGATATAGAAGGCTAAGAGGAGATCTCATCGAGGTCTTTAAATTTGTCCATGGTCTGGAGAGGGGACATCTTGGGGAAATGTTTGAATGGAACAGAAATGATGCAATTAGAGGTCATAAATTCAAAATTAAAGTTAACCACAGCAGAACAAGGTTAAGGCAGACTTTCTTCACCAACAGGGTAGTAGAACACTGGAACCAGCTGCCAGAAAACATTGTCAGTAGCAGCACATTCAACATGTTTAAAAACAGCATAGACAATCATTATAAGAATAGAGGGTTTGCTTTTCAGTATTACAGGGAGGGCTGATTGACAGATTTGGTGGGCAACTGGTTCAGTGTACAGAGTGCAACCAAGAAGGGCCCTTGTGGCTCATAGTTGCACTAATCTTTTATGTCTTTCTGTCTTTATGTCTAAGACAATCTTTCTTCACCAACAGGGTAGTTGGTCATTGGAACCAGCTAACACACTCCATTAACATCCTTATAAATAGCATATGCAAATATTATTAGGAGAAAGGGGTTATTTTCTAGCATTCCAGGGATAGTTAATTCACATTTGACAAATCTGGTGCCCAACCAGTCCCTGGTGTGCACAAAATCCAAGTCAGAAGGATTCCTGTGGCTCGTAGGTGCATTTATTCTTTATGTCTCTGCTTTTATGTCTTAAAATAATGTCACATGATGCAGCATGCTCTCATGAAAGGTGTACTAGGGCATTGCAAGCTGAAAAATAATTGGAGATTCCACTTAGTATCATATCTTGTAGGTCATTTTAACAAGAAGAAATTACAGCAGATTGGAAAAGGGCAAATGTAGTTCCTATTTTTAAGAATCCATGACAGGGAAAGTTGCAAATTATAGACCAGTATGCAAGTCTCGCATCCCTAGTCTGCAAGGTAATTGAAGCAGTTGCTGAGGATAGCATGGTAGTTTTCTGGAAAGAAACAGATTGATTTGTGATATTCAACATGATTTTAAGAATGATTGATCATGTCTGACAAATCTCTTGGACTTTTTTTTATTTTTCTACAAACCTAATGTGGAAATAGTGTTATAGTTTTAAGATCAACAGCAGCTTATGATGCTGAATGACACACAGTCTTGTGGAAGATGTTCTTACAGGAGTCAGCCAGTGGTTATTACTTGGATCACTTGGGGGCTTGGGGCAATAAATTGGAATGTATCATACAAAAGTGAAGTAGTTATCAGAAAGCTTTACTGTGCACATGTCAGGCTGCCTTTGGAATACCATGTTCAGGTTTGGGGCACCTGGTTATGGGAAAGATTGTTTGCTCTTCAAGAGAGTGTAAAAGAGGGCAACGAAAATGGTTAATGTCTTGTTAATGTGTAAATAACCTAGCACACAAGGGAAGGTTTGAAGAACTCATTATTTTATCTCAGTTATAGAAAGCTGAGGGGAGATATACAGTGATACTACAAGCAATTTGTCAAATTTAACAGAAATGATACAATTAGAAGTCATCAATTCAAAATTAAAGTTAGCCATAGCAGGACATAGCTAAGAGAGCCTTTCTTCACCAACAGAATAGTTGAATATTAGAAGTAGCTACCTAACTTCATTGTTAGTGGAAGTTCTCTGACCATCTTTTAGAATAATGGAAAAGATTTGTCATTTATTGACATTTGTCGTTTGTCAATGTATTGATACCTGCACTGATATGTGTTAATTTTGGCGTAGCTCCTGGATTGGACGCACCCAGCGATGCAGCTCCCAGGCGGGACGCACCAGGCGATGCAGCTCCCGGGCGAGACGCGTCCAGCGACCCAGTTCCAAGGCGGGATGCACCAGGCGACCCAGCTCCCGGAGGGGACGCACCAGGTGATGCAGCTCCCAGGAGGGACGCACCAGGTGATGCAGCTCCCAGGCGGGACGCACCCGGCGATGCAGCTCCCGGGCGAGACGCACCAGGCGATGCAGCTCCCGGGCGAGACGCACCAGGTGATGCAGCTCCCGTGCGAGACGCACCAGGTGATGCAGCTCCCGGACAGGAGTCACCCGTGGATTCAGATACAGGCCAAAACGCACCCGGCGGCGCGGTTCCTGGGCAGGGTCCGGCCGGCACGTCTCATCGTGCGGTCGAAGTGTGTGCGTGCACGGCCAAGATAGGGAAGCTGGAGTCAACAGTCTCCCGCCTCTGTCAGCTGATGGAAGGGCCTCGCATCCATGGTGATACCGTCATGCATGAAGTGAGTGATAAGGATGAGCTCGAGGCCCTCAAATTTGCAAGGGACCTCGAATTTTTTATCCGTGCCTCATCCCATCACCCCAAGTGTGTTCCAGACCTCGGTGTCATCTACTGTGACGTCTGCAACCCGGATTTCAGTACTAACCAGCTCCCTGACATGAAATCCACCAACGTCGCTGGCGTCTACCGATATGACTTCTCTCTCGGGACGTCCTTTCCAAAGCCCATGACACTTCCTCGGTCGTTCGTGCTGCTCAAAGCGTCATTGAAATGCCACCTGACGTCCACCAAGCACAAGGAATATATGCGAGCAGATGAAGATAAGAGCACCAGAAAGACGAAGGAGAGCAAGGAGGCAGCAGATGTCAGCAAGCGAATCCTGCGTGTGGCCTATCACGTGCTGGAGGAGTCACTGCCGCAGACTGAATTTGAAAAGCTAATCGTGTTGCTGAAGCTCAGTGGTGCTGATGTGGGCAACATCTGCCATTCATCTGTTCAAATGGCACGATTCCGCGATGCCTTCGCTGATGAAATTATCAGCGCCGTGACCCGTCACGTTGAGTCTTCGCCGGGTGTTGCGCTTGTGGCAGACAAGGTGACCCTGAATCACCGCACCATAGACATTACCGCTGTCATAACCATCGTTCCCCAGGCGCCTGATGATGCAATGGTCTAGGCTTTCATCGTCGGCGCTCCTATCGTGAAGAACCACGACGGTGCTTCACTCGCGGAGGAGTGGCTGGCGACAACCGCCTGTGTGGGCATCAAGCGCGTGGAGCAGCTGGCGGCAATATGTACAGATGGTCAGTACCATCAGCTAGGTGTGCCAGTCCAGTTTCTGAGGAAGTTGGCCAACAGGGACAAAGACCTTGCAGTCCGCTCAAAGCCGCCCTGCCTGGGGCCCCCCCCCACCAAACAAAGGAGAAGGGACGGCCCCCCCCCCCCCCCCGGAAGGGAAAAAAAACCCCACCCCCCCCCCCGTCCCCCCACCAAAAAACAACCCAAAGGAAAGGGGGAGGGGGGGGGGGGTGGTTGGGGGGGGGGGGGGGGGGGGGGGGGGCCCACGCCCCCCCCCTTCGGGAAAACACGGGGCCCCCCCCCCCCTTAAAAAATATAAGGGGTTTTTTATCACCACCCCGCCCCCTACTCCTCCCCCCGCAAAAAACCCCCCAAAACACAAAGGGGAGGAAGAAAAAGGGGAGGGGGGGGGGGGGGGGGGGGGAAACCCGGGGGAGGGGGGGCCCCCACCTTCGTGGTTGTGGCGTCTCTGCTTTTTTGTGTTTTAAAGGGGGGGCAGGCCCAGCAAGGCAAAGGAGGAGGCCCAAAGGATGCCAAGGGGGGGGGGGGGATTTTGAGGGGGGAGGGGGGAGGTTTGGGGGGGGGGGGGGGGGTTTCCCCCCCAAAGACATCAGGAGAGGGAGGGCGCCACTGGATACTGCAGGTATCCAGCGCTTTAGAAGAGGGAAACCCGGAGGAGATAGCAATCTGCAGGCAAAGCATGGCGGCATTTAGTGGAAATTTGACGGCAAAGCAGGTAGCCGAAATATCAGATTTTCTGCAAATCTTGTGCCGGCACTGTGAGCGGTGCGAGGCTGGTGTCGATGCCAAGGGCGACAGTAAGGGCTGCCACAATGGCAAGCTCTTGGAGTCCATGGCAGACATCGAGTTGGTGGCCAACTTGGCAAGCCTCCAACGGTCTCCAACTTCTAGTATCGTTGGGGACATAGCATGTGCTATTGACCGCCTCAGAGGTCGCCGGCTCATCCCGGACGTTGTCCCACCAGCTGCCGTCAAGGAGGCGTATGTCACGATGAGTCGGAGCTGCGCAGACTAAAATCAGAAACTCCTCAAGCTCCTCTGGCAGCGTGCTCAAAGCAATGTCGCTCTCCAACCCTACCTCAATGTAGTCATCAGGCTCTGACTGATGAGCCCGCCCGAGAGCGTAGTAGAGAGCATGGGCAGCTCAGTTAAGGCCGTCTTTGGCATTCATCGGCAGCTAGACCACCAAAACGCAGCCAAAGAGCTGATCATCCGATGGAATGGTCCCGACATGTGCCACTCCGATTGGCTGATCCGAAAGGTGCAAGCCAAGCACCGATTTAACTTCAGTGGGCGCACTTTGAGCCTCAAGTCAACACTTGAGGGAATAGTTATCGCCAGGCACAAGGGAACAAAAAATCCCCAGGACTATCTGTACTGTAATTAAAAATCGTGCTTCGTGTTACTGCCTGACGAGCCTGCTGAGTTACCAAACATGTGTTACCAAGCGGGTCTGCTGCCTGGCATGTACTACCTAGCGGATCTGCTGCCTGACGTGTAGCCTGGCGGATCTGCTGCCTGACATGTTTGTTGTGTGGTGAGTCAGATGCCCGGTGAATCTGCTGTGAACTTTTTCTGTCGAATATATTTATGTCTCATGCAGCGACGAGATAAAATGTTGGCCTGCGAGGCAAATGGTGTGTTCCACACGGCGCTCGTTGCGGTCGGTCAAGTTTGGCTGGTGACAAAACAAAAAGGTTCTAGTTCTGATACTTCTTCGCCACTGTTGAGCCGTCGAAAACGTGTCCTCGTCCATACAAATGCACATTTTTCTCCGGCGACCAGATTGGTCTACATAGGTCCGTCGGTGACCACCATTTGCTTTTTTGACCTCTGGCGGCATTTGTGCATGGGACCAGTCAGATTGACGTGATCTGCTTCCTGACTTCTTATCATACTTCGACCTCTTTCATACTCGCTGTGTTATCTTCTTACTTGCTGACTTCTTACTATGCTTACCGTACTTGCTGACTCTTTCCGTTCCGCTGGTATCAGGAATTGTTATGTTTTTATGTGCGTCTGTGACAGCCACTTTTCATGTGACATTTGTTTTAAAAATCGACAATAGGCTGTAATAGCCACGAGTTATTGTGGACGGGACGATGTACACGCCTTTGGCCTTGTCTTTGTCGGTTCAGGTTCTAAGGTTCATGGGTTTGCACACGGAGCCCACCAACCCCATTGCTGTGCTGGCGACCGGGCCTGCAAGGTTCAATGAAGACATGCACAGGTCGCGTGACACCTGCCGATGGATATGCGTTGGCGCTGTCTACTGGCGCCCTTCTAGCTATTGCTGCAAATAGCGTCAGTTCCCCAGCCACGATCGATTTGTTGGTACTCGCGTGCTCAACGCTTACAGAGCACACGTGCACAACAGAACACCATGCGGCCTGTAAACTGTGTGCGGCTACAGAAGATAGCAGGCTCATACACAGGTGCCAACCAACACTGCTGTCAAACTCGGTGACTTTCCCTGTCAAGGAATAATACGGCAAAAGTATTTCTTATTTTCCCAGCGATATTCTCCAATCAAAGGCCGGTCTTCCACCCTTGACAAATCAATGTTGGAAGTGTTCGCAGATTTCCTCGGCCCCCTCCCCTCTGATCAAGTAACCCCGGCGCCGTCGACCGCCGTCGACCGCCGCGGACGCCGCTGTATCTAATGTCTGACGGAAGTTGACGTGTCGGTGTCTGACGGTCGGATGTGGCCGTCATGGGTGTATGATGATGTGACAGCCTGTTCTGGGCTGAGCGCCACGAACCACCGGCTGCCTGCGGTAGCGTGGTCTCAGTTTACGAAAACATGTTTGGGGTTAATGTGTCTGTCGCCAGTCGTAGAGTCGGCCGACCGGGGCCGAGGCTCAGAGGTGTCTGAGCTGACGGAATGTCTGATAGACAGTCTGACACACTGCTGTAGTGCATCGAGTCCGGGCATTGCTCTGGTTAGTTCAGAGCCGCGTGACGATGACGTGTCTCCTGGCGTGTGGCCAAGGGCGAGCGGTTGCCCTGAGAAGCTATATAGCCGCCGAGCGAGACGGATCGCTCTCTGTTTGGACCTCACCTGACCCTGTCTCTGTCGCTCACTCTGCGTGGACGCCGCAGGGCGGCTGGCTGTGGTCAGCCGCCCCGGGCTGACTACTGCAGGTATGTCTGGTACTAACTGTTTGTAAACGCTGTATAACTGGCGAGATGTAACCTTGTAAGACGGGAGTAGTATGTTTGAAGATCGATCTGTGTACAAGTTGGAGATTGTGTGGAAACGTTGCTTACAAGAGATCGAGATGATATCAGACTGAGTTTATATGAAGACCTGGATGCAGATATGTGTGAGATGGTTCAGAGCTCAGAGATGTGAGATCAGAGCTATGAAATGGGAAGCTGTGAGCTGGTGAAATAATTATCCCGGGGTTATCGTAACGCTGAGGTCCATAATCTATCACGTGCCTATAGAAGTTTACCTCAGACAAAGTGGGGAAATGTCTGAAAAAGCTCTGGGGAGCAAAACTTCCCTACATATATGGACCCCTCAGTTTTGCTATGGATGCAGCCCATATCCAGTCGGGCCAAGCTACGACGTGTAATATATTCATAGCAATTTCAGTACACCATTGTGCGGTTTATTTTGTTCTGCAAGCTAATATATCTGAACTGAAAAGATTGGTTCAATGCTGTTTCCAGGTTATATGTTAGTATCGTCAGTTGGGGAACCTCTGACGCGCCTGGGCGCGAGAAGTTGCCCTGGGACCCAAAATCGTCGCACCGAAGCCACAAACTCGATCCCACCACGGTTTTTCGAGATCCGGTATGTTTTTAGGTGCCTTACGTAATTTGTGAAGGCACCCGGTAATATGTTCGGTGCCTCGTAGCCATTTTCCTCACCCATAATTATTTTTTGGGGGAATATCCCATTATCGTGGACGGCACCAACTTGATATTTTCGGATACCGATCCGGTTTTTGTAGTATAGGTATAGTTCTAGCAGTGTCAGGTGACAATTATCAAAGGGTGCCAAGATACAACCTTAAAACTTGGTGAGGGAGATAGAGTTGAAATTCGACAAATCAGAAACGATAGTTGTAGATTAGGCCCATCCACGGGGTAATTCAGTTAATCACTAATTATTTAATCTCGAAAGGTCTCCTTTAACACGCGCCCTGGAGGGCCTCTGAAAATAACGTGCACTGGAGGGGGGGCGGATTCCGCCCCCCTAAGATCTCAGCTCCTATGAAGGCTAGAGCAACGAAATTCACAGGGTGGATGGGCATGATAGTGAACTCTATTGTGCGTAAACTTCATGACCCTAGATCAATATCTTCAGGGTCAAATGAGGTCAAAATAGCAAAATTTTCTGGTTATGCGTGGCTTGGCTTGTCATTGTTATGGATCGCTGTGGTTGTGTTTAAATACTACAAAATTGGCATTAATGATGTTTTGCACATTACTTATGATGCAATACAGATGTCAGATCCGCCATTTGACCTCAGGTCACCTATATAGGAGCACTTTATTAGGTCATTACCTGCTCCAGTTACCGGAACCGGGCTCCCATCCCGGCTACTCCGTTGGGCGGCTCGGCACAATCGGCTTCGCAAAGAAAGGAGTGAAATACATGAATAAAGTATGGAAATGCTTAGGCACACAATGACAAATAGTATATTTCGGGATGTATAGGGAGTAACATGTAAAGTGACATCAATCGCATGCCAGTCATTTGCATTTATGACACATTCCAGTTGACCAAGTTTGGTTCCATTAGCCCATCATGAACTTGACCTGACTTGACCTCGGCGACCTAACATGACTTTTAAATTATATAGCATAACAATATGCATCAAACAAGTCGCTTGTGTTGTCAAGAACAATTCCCTTTTGCCAATATACGGGAGGCGCATCAGCGCCGATTTTTGTGGTCTGTCGCTGCGAATTGTGTTTACTTTAACGGCCCCTAACTTGAAAACTTCTCGGCCTTTTCTTGCTTTAAACAATGCGCCGGTCATTTCGAAGCAGGTACGCGAAAAATGTGGCGTATATTGGCCGGTACAATATGGAGTTATGTACGAAAAATCGGAAGGATTGGCGGATTTCGCCATACTCCCTCTAGGGTGTTAACCTGCTATGAACTTGACCTCACTTGACCTCGGTGACTTTACATGACTCTATAACAATGTAGCATGACAATGTACACCAAACAAGTCGCTAGTTTTGCCAAGAACACTTCCTTTTTGGTAATATACGGGAAGCGCATCAGCGACGATATTTGTGATCTGGCGCTGATAATTTTTTTTTTACTTTAGCGACCCCTAACTGGAAAAATTGTCGGTCGATTTTCATTTTTCTTACTTCAAACAACGCGCCGGTCATTTATTGGCAGGTACACAAACAATGGCGCATATCAGCTGGTAAAATCTGGAGTTATCTACGAAAAACCGGAGGGATGGGCGGATTTCGCTCCCCCCACCTCCAGGGCGCGTGTTAACAAAATAGCGATCGAAATCCAATACTCTTTTTTAATTGGCGTAGGTGAACCCCCTGCAAATATGTTTGCCTCCTTCCCCTTGACGCAAATATAGGTATTCTACTGGTCTCTCAATAATTTTCAGAAACGTATGCTCATGCGGCAAAGCCGACATTGAGGGGACAAATTAAACCCAGCAAGCATATAAAACAACACTCATGCCCCATATAAAATTGGAGGAATGATGCATTTAAATACATTTTCTGTCTACAAACTTCTTTTCTGCTAGTGCAAAACGGTACAGCACAGCGAAAACCATGGGCATGACGGCGTGGAATTTTAAGGATTTGTATAAATTGCCATTGTTGCATTGTTACATTGCCATTTATGCATTGTTATTCAACGCTTGTTCATGATGCAAATGCATTCGCTAAGAGTTTGCTATTTGGCTTGTGTGACAGGTGGCTTGTACCCAGCACCAAATGTCATAAAAAAACAAATTCTTAAGATGGCGATCAGAATACCAATGCAATCCTCTTCTCGTTGTCACCTTCGCGAACTTATAGTCGTTGGACTGATAAATGATCGTTTAAGCTTTCCTTAGGCATCAAGCTGGGGGTAATAAATAACAATAGTGATGAATCTAGCTATATTCAGTTTTAATTTGTGGACATAAAAGTGGGTTGATCAATGACAGATACCTGTAACATACGCTTAGCACCAGCCCCGCCAACTCGCTGCAAACTACAGGCCAGCAGGAAGAATCTTCTAGTCGAGAGAGCATTGAGATGTTGGTTTGTTTTGACACGTAAGCATTTATCCACATATTACTTATTTATGTCCTGATGTGGCCCAGTTTTTAGCGAAAAATGATTATTATTATTGCGTTTTGAGTAAATGATGCACCATGCCAAGAACAAACAAGACATCAATATGAAATCATGTTCTCCATTCTCACACCATACTAAGAGCCTAAGAACCAATAGGAAGCCCTAACACAATGGAGGCCCCCTTTCGACCTTGCCCTCTGGAAGAATTTCGTGGCGACGCCACTGTATAGATTTGTATGTATATATATACATGTAGATATATGTATACATATATATATATATATATATATATATATATATATATATATATGTATACAAGTCCCAAGATTTCGTTAGATATATTTCGAAAACGGCTTATTCTTTCCTCCCAAAATCAGTTTTTCTTTCGTTCTAAAAGTTTGTTGAGAAGATTAAGAAGAATATTTAGAACCAGGATCGTCAGATTCTTTTTCCCCTCAAATTATAATTGTAGTTGTAAGTAGGTATAACACCTTTCTGAACAAAGAATGCAGTCACCACCTCCCATCCCACCCTCCACCCACACAGTGGCGGATCCAGGAATTTTCATGTGGCGTGGGGAAAACTTTCCTCTCAGCTACTGGCTGAAAAGTGCGGTTGGGGGTGCACACGAGCCTACCTGGAGGGAGCATCTTCCCGGTCAGAGGGGCGCCACCTTTCCATAAGAAGGCACCGTCCCACAGTCTCCCACCCTTTCTCCGGTATCTGCCCCTGTCCCATCCCCTGTTCAACGCAATTTCCGGTTAGGTTCCAGATTCAACACCTTCACCACCCATGCAAATATTCGATTGCACCCCTGAATTGGCACCTTCACCACCCATAACACTCTTTGATGACCATGGATCCAGGAATTGCCATGAGGGAACTTGACTGAAGGGGCGACATTGCTATCAGCTGCCGGAAATTACCTAAGTCAGTCTCAGCTTTTCCTAAGTGAAAAAAGACAGTCTTTCTTCACCAACAGGATAGTAGAACATTGGAACCAGCTGCCAGAAACCATTGTCAGTAGCAGCACATTGAACATCTTTAGAAACGGCATAGACAATCATAAGAATAGAGGGCTTGCTTTTCAGTGTTCCAGGGAGGGCTGATCGACGGATTTGGTGGGCAACTGGTTGAGCGTCCAGAGTGCAGCCAAGAAGGACCCTTGTGGCTCATAGTTGCACTGATCTTTTATGTCTTTATGTCTTTATGTCATACACATTGCATTAAAAAAAGAAATGCCAATTGTTCACAAACTACCTGAGAGCACAAATTTGCCCTTTTCAGGTGGCAAGCACAATAACAACAAATTACTGGCCTTGAGTGGGATAGCATATGAGCATATAAGACTTCGATTTAGATAATGTCATGAAAAGTAACGTGAAACAAAAGAACATAACATAACAAAATATAGCTTAACAGCCCTTTGAAGTAACCATATCACCCACTTCAAACACAAGAAGTGCAAAAACAAACAAACAAGATAATTGTTCTCAACTTTTTCCAACTAAAAAAATACTAAAACCTAACCTACCCTAGCCTAACCTCATGTAACCCATCCTGCGTTAAAAAAGAGCCATAACAATATTGTTTTCTATTTAAATTAAATATTTTGCAACTAAAAAGCCGATGAACTGATGTAGCCTAAACTGGATGTTTGCTTCATGGAGGAAAATGTATGTAAACCTTTCGTCATCCACACCTTAAATGATAATAATACCAAATAAACCTACCCACCCTAACCCACCCTAACCCAGACAATGCATTTCATTTGCTATGCAAACTCTACATTTATCCCAGTTCAGTCTTCCACGGCACAGTGCCAGTCATGAACAAATGGAGATGTAAAGAGCTGATCCAACGGGTACATCATTTTACTGCATCCTTGAAATACGAGCGCTTTACAATGAAAAAATGATTATCACTTATGCTGCTAATCGCATGCTAAATGGCTGCTTCCACCAACGTTGTTCGCTAGGGATGCTAGTAACAAGCGCCATTCAAGCAATAGCAAGTACCATATGTACTATTCGGCTGGAAAGAGGCTAATTCTAGCCTGCAGATACTAAACTGCAAGAATGAGGATGCTTTATCCTAGCAGCATGCGTGTGATGTCAAGCAGTCCAGAATAATTCAACTGCTTATATCTAGCACTATTACAGTTCGCATTTTTTGTTGCGAGTTTGAACGTTCTATGGCTGCTCACTCTTAGCACCTGGGTAGTTAAAATGAGCAGCATGGAAAAATGGCGGGAACATTAGCACCTTAGCGCTGCTTAACGAAGCAACTGGAAACTTTCGGCCATTTTGGTTTGGGATACAGTGGCGTACGGATCGGTGCAGTCGTGCGGCAAGATTTCAGTGAAAAAGAGAAGTCTCTCTGGGATCAAGAGAACCTCTGAATCCAGTCACAAGCTAGTCATAGTCTGAGCAAGGTGGGTGTCTTCATACCAAATGTATTTCCACATGGTATCAATCTAATTATGTCAACATCTTGCCAGCCTCGCTGCATACACCCCTGAAATACTGCGCTCTATGACTTACGCAGTTGATGTACCATCAAGCTACAATAACCAACATACCTGAGCTTGGCAAAATATAATACTTGACAAGCTTAGCAAGGCATATGTGGTATTGCTCTTGGACAAACAAACTTTCTTATTAATTTACGGCATTATTATTCAGCTATGGACACTGAAAAGCTCAGTGGGTTATGTCAGTTACACCGTATTTTGTAGGGCTAAAAATTCATTTCTGAGACGATGGTTTTGGGCGGTGTATCGTGCCACTGAGAATTTATGGTAACTTTGTCTTAAAAGGTGTTTTTGGGGATTGTTTTTGGAAAAGATGTTTATGAAGATGAATTAAGATGATAGGACCACTTACTTGCTTTGCAAATGCTTACTTTTCAGGTTGTGAACAAAATAATGTCAGAAAGGGCTTTGAGTACATGGCTTTAATATAGCATGATATATTTTTTAATGGAGTATAACCTAATCTAAGCTAGCACAACCAATTTTTGCAGGAAAAAAATATGTGCATTTTATTTCCTGAAAATTATCACAATTAAAAAGGAACTTAACCAAGCCTAACCTAACCTGACCTAACCTAACCTAAAATACCTTTGAAGAAAGGAAATCCAATAAAAATATGGTAATTTTTTTCTTCAAAACTTCTGGGTATTATTGCGCTTTAAAGTAGTAAAATGAAGACAAATACACGCATTTACCTCTATCAAACAAACAAATGAGATAGGTTTGGTCAGTTTATGTTAGTTGTCTTTTTTGTTGGACTTTTAAACAAGACATGCAAATTCACACAATTTTTTTCTTCTCACTTGCACCGCAAATAAATGGTCCCATCCTCTTAGTCACCTTTATAGTAATGGTATTCTGAAAAGAAAAATCCAAAGAATCCAAAAGCACATTTTCAGACAATGATACCGAATTTATAAGCTGAAAAAAGCTTTAGTACTTATATTATCACCACCTATTGTTGTTACCCGATAGTTTTACAGGCCTAAACTAGATGGGTCACAATAGCTCTTTATGAATTTTAACACGTTTATGCCATTGATGCCATTATTATGGATTTCATTGGTTTATTAAAAAATATGTACCCATTGGATCAGCTCTTTACATTTCCATTTGTTCATGACTGGCACTGTGCCATGGAAGACTGAACTGGGATAAATGTAGAGCTTGCATAGCAAATTAAATACATTGTCTGGGCTAGGGTGGGTTAGGGTGGGTGGGTTTATTTGGTATTATTATCATTTAAGGTGTACATGAGAAAATATTTACACACATTTTCATCCATGAAGGAAACAACTGGGTTTTTTACCCCCTCCGATTTTGATGAAAATTGGCACACCTGTAGTACCAAGTGAAAGAACCCCACACGCCAACTTTTAGCCCAGAGTGGCCTCTGGGGTCAGGTCTAGAGGTCATCCTAGGTTACGATTTTTACCGACTTGACATCAATAAATTGTAAATATATCAGGTGTTATTTAACTTAGCGGAATTAAATTTGTGTCCAAGTGCGCAGAAGCCCTGGGCCATTCAGAAATATGGCAAAAGTTGCACGTGACCTCCACGTGACCTTTGACCTAATCAGGTCAAAGTATACAAATATATTTTTATATATGTTTACCTGCCCCTAATTCGACGAAACAGTGCTATGTTAAAGGTCGTGATATTATCTAAGAACCTGCAAAAAAGAAAGGCGGATACTTGAAGACCTTTTGAGACATCGGCCTTTGAGTATTGTCATAGTACCAAATGGATGCATGCCCCGAGGCTATTTACCATATCATCGATGATAACTCTGGTTACATTTGCCGCCCTGGTAGCTCAGTTGGTTAGAGCGCTGGTCTGCACCGGTCTCCCCTGCATTGGCAACACAGGGTTCGAGTCGCTTCGCGCGCTCGCATTTAGCCCCCGGCCGGGAGTGTCAGTTGGCAGCTGGCCCGATAAGGCCAGGGACGAGCTACCGGGCGGCCGTGTCGGTGCATTGGCGGCACGTTAAACTTTCGGTCTAAATTCTGCCGTTGAACTGGAGCTCATGGATCGGGTGGTGGGGCCAGGGTTCACGCAACAAGCTCTGCTTAGCAATAGAACCCTGGCTCCTCAAGCCACCCCAGCAACAACTCGGATGAGATATATTAATTAAAAAAAAAAATTATCGTCAAATTTGGTGCGCAAGTCACTGGTGGCAAACTGAACTATTTTCCAGATTTTCAGGTTGACATGACCTCACATGAACTAACATGACCTTGGGAAGTTTGTATTGCCTAAATACATGCAATATTGCAACTTACGTGAAAATTCACGTCAGTAATTTTCAACTTACTATTTGTGGCACTTTTGCAGGTGAGGCCGACACTGGACCGGTGACCAAGAAATGAAAATGCTGCACCCTAACGTCGGTTGCGGGGGGGCGTCATGCGTTCGCGGCGTGATAAGGAACGGGCGGCGAGGGAGAGATTACACGCACCGCTCGTGAGAGGGGAGGTGGAGGTGCGTGTATTGACAACAGTAGATAAGCCTTTAGAAAGATAACGACACAATGGAGGTGTGGGTGGTGGTCTGTGGCAAAGTCGGCCATGCTCAGTGTTTGTTGTGATTCCCTGGAAGTCGGAGGTCGAAATGGGCAAGGCGTCTGGATACGAGCGGCGAAGTGAAAGGTGGACGAAGTGCTGTGATCCCTTACTTCGACACAGGGGTAAAACTCTAAAACATGGCTGTAGACCGGTGATTACAAAATGGATCGAACAAAACCCGGATCTCGACTTAGATCGGAGCAAATACTTATGCACTTCCTGCCGACTGGCGCTTTCGAAGAGAAGACCGTCAGATCCAGTCGAACATCGGGAGCCGCAGCAGCCACCAGCGGAACCGGGAACATCAGTGCTTCAGACGGCCGATGACAGTAACGGATCTCTCCAAGCAAAGGCAGCACCTTCAAACACCGATTCTACAGATGTAGACCAAACAGTAGATGCCATAGACCAGTCCGCACAGGCACTTGGTGAGACCCCAATCAAGCGGAAACGGCTACGAACTTCAAAGAAGTACAGACGGACGAAGATGTCCAAAATCACAGCGGCTTTCCAGAAACGAGTTTCAAGTATCGATATAGAGTCCGTCCCTTGCACCGACGAAGACGAAAAACAGAAAGCAAAAAGTTTTGAAGAAATGATGGAGCAGCTGCGACAGAAATTCAGAACCACTGATAAACCAAGTAAAAAAATACAAATATTGACGGTAGCGCCAAGTTCATGGACAATTCGCAAGCTGATGGAAGAGTTTGGTGCGTCGCACCATCAAGCAAGGTGCGCCAAACGCTTGCAAGAAGCGTCAGGGTGCCTCTCGGTTCCGAATCCGAGGCCTGGAAAAGTGTTTAGAAGTGAGACTGCAGAACTAGTGAGGGACTTCTACAGAAGCGAAGACGTGAGTCGTGGCTGCATCAGTTTATAGGCTTTTTAGTTGCAAATTTTTTAATTTAAATAAACAATATTTTATTGCTATTTTTAATGCAGGATGGGTTACATGAGGTTAGGCTAAGGTAGGTTAGGTTTTAGTATTTTGTTAGTTGGAAAAAGTTGATAACAATTATCTTTGTTTTTTTTGCACTTCCTGTGTTTGGAGTGGGTGATATGGTTACTTCAAAGGGAGGATAAGCTATGTTTTGTCATGTTACGTTCTTTTGTTTCACGTTCTTTTTATGACATTATCTAAATCTAAGTCTCATATGCTCATATGCTATCCCACTCAAGGCCATTATTTTGTTGCTATTGTGCTTGCCACCCGAAAAGGGCAAATTTGTGCTCTCAGGTAGTTTGTGAATAATTGGCATTTCTTCTTTTCAATGTAATGTGTATGACATAAAGACATAAAGACATAAACGATCAGTGCAACTATGAGCCACAAGGGTCCTTCTTGGTTGCACTCTAGACGCTCAGCCAGTTGCCCACCAAATCCGTCGATCAGCTCTCCCTGGAACACTGAAAAGCAAGCCCTCTATTCTTATGATTGTCTATGCTGTTTCTAAAGATGTTCAATGTGCTGCTACTGACAATGGTTTCTGGCAGCCGGTTCCAGCGTTCTACTATCCTGTTGTTGAAGAAAGACTGTCTTAACTCGCGCCCTGGAGGACCTCTGAAAATTACGCGCACTGGAGGGGGGGGGGATTCCCCCCACCCCCACCCCCTACGATCTCGGCTCCCACTGGGGCTAGAGCAACGAAATTCGCAGGGTGGATGGGCACGGTAGTGAGCTCTATTGTGTGCACATTTCATGACCTTAGGTCATTATCTTCAAGGTAAAATGAGGTCAAAATATCAAAATGTTCTGGTTTAGCATGGATTGGCTTGTCATTGTTATGGATCGCTGTGATTGTGTTTAAATGCTCACAAATTGGCATTAATGATGTTTTGAACATTGCTAATGATACAATGCAGATGCCAGATCAGTCATGTGACCTCAGGTCACCTATATAGGAGCACTTTAGCAGGTCATTACCTGCTCCAGTTACCGGAACGGGGCTGCCCACCCGACTGCTCCGTTGGGCGGTTCGGCACAATCGGCTTCGCAAAGAAAGGAGTGAAATACATGAACACAGTATGGAAACGCTTAGGCACACAATGACAAACAGTAGATTTCAGGATGTGTAGGGAGTAACATGTAAAGTGACATCAATCGCATGACAGTCATTTGAATTTTTGAGAACATTCCAGTTAACCAAGTTTGGTTCCATTAGCCTGTCATGAACTTGACCTGACTTGTCCCTGGCGACCTGACATGACTTTTGAACTATATAGCAAAACAAAATACGTCAAACAAATCGCTAGTGTTGTCAAAAAATAGTTCCCTTTGCCAATATACGGGAGGCGCATCAGCACCGATGTTTGTGGTCTGGCGCTGCGAATTGTTTTTAATTTGACGGCCACTAACTTGAACAGTTTTCGGCCGAGTTTCATTTTTCTTACTTCACACGATGCGCCGGTCATTTCCAAGTAGGTACGCAAAAAATGGCGTGTATCGACCGGGAAAAGATAGAGTTATGTACTAAAAATCGGAGGGGTAGGCGGATTTCACTATCCCCCTCCAGGGCGTCTGTTAACCTGTCATAAACTTGACCTGACTTGACCTCGGTGACCTGACATGACATGAAACGATATAGCATAACAATGTACACCAAACAAGTCGCTCGTTTTGCCAAGAACACTTCCTTTTTGCCGATATACGGGAAGCGCTCCAGCGATGATATTTGTGGTCCGGCGCTGAGAAACATTTTTGAGTTTAGTGACCCCAAACTCGAAACATTTTCGGTCGATTTCCATTTTTCTTTCTTTAAACAACGCGGCGGTCATTTGTAAGCAGGTACACAAACAATGGCGTATACCGGTCGGTAAAATCTGGAGTTTTTTACCAAAAACCGGAGGGGTGGGCGGATTTCGACTCCTCCCTCCCCCTCCAGGGCGCGTGTTAACCTTGTTCAGCTGTGGTTAACTTTAATTTTGAATTGATGACCTCCAATTGCAACATTTCTATTAAATTCAAGCATTTCCCCAAGATATCCCTTCTCCAGACCCTGGACAAATTTAAAGACCTGGATGAGATCTCCTCTCAGTCTTCTATATCTAAGTGAAAACGTATTCAATTTCTTCGATCTTTCCTCATATGGCAGGTTGCTTATTCCATTAACCATTTTTGTAGCCATCTTTTGTACTCTCTCCAAAAGCCTTTTTTCTCTTTTTTTTCTTTCTTTTTCTTTTTCTTTTTCATAGCTAGGGGACAAAGCCTGGATGCGGCAATCCAACTGTGGCCTGACATGCACAGTAAAGCTTCCTGATGATTTCCTCACTTCTGTATGGTACATTCCTATTTATTGCCCCAAGCCTTCTTCCTGGCTTCCTTGATCTGTTCTGATCCCCCCAATTTTGTGTTTAGAATAACGCCTAAAACCTTCTCCTGTTGAGTCACTTATAGTACTTGTCCACCCATCAAGTATGGAGCCTTCATATGCTGCTTACCTACATGCATGATTCAGTATTCAGTATAAAAAACAGCCAGCGAGAGTTGGACTGTGTGGGCGAAGCGGGGCATCTCCGGCAAGTAGGCATATCGATCTATGAACACTCGAATGTGTTTATCTGTGTGTGTGTGTGTAAGGGGGCTATGGTGTGTAGAGTTCACTTAGGAAAAGCTGAGACTGACTTATTTGTTCTAGATTCATCACCACTGTTATTTATTGCCTCCAGCTTGATGCCTAAGCAAAGCTTAAGCGATCATTTATCAGTCCAACGACGATAATTTCGCGAAGGCGACAACGAGAAGAGGATGGCATTGGCATTCTGATCGCCATCTTAGAAATTTGTTATTTTTATGACATTTGGTGCTGGCTACAAGGCACCTGTCACACAAGCCAAAGAGCAAACTCTTAACGAATGCATTCGCATCATGAACAAGCATTGAACAACAATGCATAAATGGCAATGCAACAATGCAACAATGACAATTCAAGCAAATCCTTAAAATTCCACGCCGTCATGCCCATGGTTTTCGCTGTGCTGTACCGTTTTGTAAATGATGTTGAAAAGGTATGGAAGCTGGGAAGCTCTAATCATGCATGCTGTACTAACAGGAAAGAAGTTTGAAGACAGAAATGTATTTAAATGCATCATTCCTCCAATTTTGTATGGGGCATGGGTTTGATATGTCCCTTCAATGTCGGTTTTGCCCCATGAGCATATGTTTCTGAAAATTATTGAGGGACCAGTAGAATACCTATATTTGCGCCAAGGGGAAGGAGGCAAACAGATTTGCAAGGAGTTCACCTACGCCAATTAAAAAAGAGTATTGTATTTAGACCGCTATTTTGTTAAATGAGACCTTTCGATATTAAATAATTAGTGATTAACTGAATTACCCCGTGGAGGGGCCTGATCTACCACTATCGTTTCTGATTCGTCGAATTTGAAGTCTATCTCCCCCACCCAGTTCTAAAGTTTTATTTTGGCACCCTTTGATAATTGTCACCTCACACCGCTAGAACTACACAAATGCTACAAAAACCGGATTGGTATCCGAAAATATCAACCTGATGCCCTCCAAAATAATGGGGGATTCCCCCAAAAAATAATAATGGGTAAGGAAAATGGCTATGCGTAATTGCGTACGGCACCTAAAAGCATACCGGATCTAGAAAAGCCAAGGTGGGATCGAGTTTGTGGCTTCGGTGCGACGATTTTTGGTCCCAGCGGAACTTATCGCGCCCAGGCGCGTGGTTCCGGGGACCCAACGCCAGTTTTCTGGGCTCAACGCGATTTTTGTGGATCTTTTCGGACTTCTTTTTTGAAAGTCCGAATCCCGGCCTGATTTTTCGAGCCCCTGGCGCCACCAATTCTATTTCACCTCTATTTTTTTCTAGATCCGTTATGTTTTTCGGTGTCGTACGCAATTTGTGAAGGAATTTGGTAATATGTTGGGTGCTCCAGAGCCATTTTCCTGACCCGGACATTTATTTTGTAGAACCCGTCCGTATTTTGAAGGGCTCCAGCTTGATTTTTCGTCATATACCGATTCGGGTTTTGTGGTGACATTGTGCTCACGTATGGCCCTATATGCCAATTTTATTAAGACTCGACGGACTACCGATGAGAGTTGTGGGTTCCGAGCGCGATATTTTGGGGGACCGGTTCGAGTTTGTGGGACGCGTTGTACTTAAATATTTCCCCAATACGATTTTCGGCTTCCTGTTGCAAGTTTTCGGACCTCGGAGCGAGTTTTCCGGGGTCCATTGTATTTATTTGAAGGCCCTTACACTAATGCTGGTGGACCGACGCGAATTATGGTGGCCCCAGCGATACTTTGGAGCCCCAGTACGATTCTTGAGAACTTATCCCTCTCAGGATGGAAGGGGCATTTGCCTTTTTAATATGCCACTGCGGCCACTAAAGGAGTATTGATTTTTGTCCTAGAATGACATTCATGTCAACCCGTCCCGTCTCGTGGGGGGTCTTCAATGCCCCCCCCCCCCCATCAGGTTTTTCGCGGATAGCGGACAAACAGCGCGCGGCAGCGTGCGCAAATTTGGCATACCTTTTCCCACATCAATTTGACATGCTGATTCAAAATTTGTGGGTCAGGTCATCTAGGGTCAACGAATTAATCAAGGTCAAGTGAGGGCACCTTTAAAAAGGTTCAACCAGTCGTCACGCTTTAACGGATACCGATATTTTAATGAAACTTTCCGCGTTTGCTTATCTTCAGGGATGCAGGAAAACTTACCAGTTGATTTTTCTCTTTTTTTCGTTTTTGACTACATACATTTTGCGTATTTGCCAAAATGCAGTTCAAATAGAGGATTCTGGCTAAATAAGCATTTTCATTAGGGCAAGTTGGCTTCCAACGTTTCTCGGCCTGCTCTACCCAGTGGAAAAGGAAAATGAAAGAAAACTTCAAAACTCAAAATTTTGAAATTTCAAAAAAAAATTGGGGGTGGGGTGGCAAAAAAATATAGCCCTAGTCGATTTCGCTGTCCTTTTCTGATTCCAAATGCATTTTGTTTTGTTTTTCATATATCCCACAAAATGAAATCCCCAGAGTCAAAAACATAATGTAAGTCGTGAAAAATGAAAATCTAGCCCCCCTGGTGACATCACTTATGGGGGGACATTGTTCTGGAGGGTGGACTCGGACCCTACTCGTTGAGCATTTTCCGATGACACCTCTTTTGTCTTCGTGCGATGCTTAGTTTGGATTTTAGAGAGGGGTCTTCAACCGCCCCTCCCCCTCCTCCGAGATGGGGTGTGAGAATTTGACCGGAAAGACGGCGCGGGTTAAGAATTGATTTTTGGAGCAGCAGCGCATTTGAGGCCCAGCGCGATCTTTCGGGCCTGCAGTGTGATTTTCCAGGGCTGCGACGCGACTATTTTTTATGCCAATGTCGTCTATTGGGCCAGACGTCCTTTGCTTGGATCCCTAGCGTGAGGTTTAGCGGCCTCGATTGTTGGGTCCTCAGGGTGATTATTCATGTTTGGATTGTTTTGCGTTTCTCCAGCTTCATTTGTTTTGGTCGCAATGAGACTGTTGTGGAACGACCCGTCCTGCCTCTAGAGTGACTTTCATAGTCCGGCCGTTACTTTTTGGTAACCTCAGGCTCAGCGTGGTTTTCAGGGGCCCCAGCTGGATCTTTTGGGGCCCATATCATGCTAGTCAAGTACCTCGGCACGACTTCTATTATTTCTTTGGGGTTTCTTCTTCCAAATTATAGGCCTCATTTCCCGTCTTAAGGATCTCGTCTCATTTCCTGGAGCCTCTTTACCAGTTTTCAACGATTCCTTTTGTGTCCTATCCTCCATATTCAATGATCCTCCTCTCTCGTCTTCTAGGGCCTCCTCTTACATCCTGGGGCCTGTTTAACATGGCATGGTGCTTCCTCAAATGTTCCATGAGCATTATCTGCCAAATTATGGGCCTCCTGCCACGCCTCGTGGGCCTCCTCCTTTATCCTGGAAAAGTTTTACCCGTCTTGAGGGATCTTCAATTTTGGAAACCTCTCATCCTTCAATGCCTGCTACCACTCCCTTGTTAAGGGCCTCCTCTCAGTTTCTTTGAACTCTTTCCTTGGAACTCTATTTCTCTCATAGAGTCCTTTTTGAAATTAGGGGCCTCCTCTCACGTCTTGGGGGCCTCCTGTTTTTGGTGTTAATTCGAACTTTGCCCATCTTAAGGGTGGCCTCTTATCTCCTGGTCGGCTCCTTTTCTCTCCGAGGTGCCTTCTCTTCAAAATTACAGGCAACCTTTCCTATATCAGTGGCTTTGTTATTTCCCGGGGATCTTCTTGGCCGTCTTCCAGCTTTCTTTTCCGACTGAAAGCCATATCTCTGATTAAGTGGCCTTTCTCTCTTATTTTAGGGTCCTCCTCGTTCATCATGGGTCTCATTTCAAATCTTGTGTAGATCTTCCGAATTAGGTGCCTACTGTCATGTCTCTGGGTCATCCTGGTCTATCTCAGTGGAACCTTGTCCGCTTTGTTGCCTGATTTTGCGTCTCCGAAACTTCATCTCATATCCACTGGCTTTCGTTTTCGTCTTAGGCCTCCTCTCATTTTCTGGGGTCTCCCTTCCCTCTTTTTCCTCCTGGGGGCCTACTCCAAATCTCCGTTCTACGTCTCTTATAGGGACCTGATATTGTCCTGCCCTGGGGAACCTCCTTTTCGTTCTTTTCGTTTCGACAGCATTAGTCGTGCATGATACCATGCTGTATAGCACATGGTGTAGGTCAGCTTGAAACCAAATACCTATGGCGATATGTGTCCATTGGACAGATGTGGACAGCTCCTGTCATTGACAAAGTGTTGACAAAATATTTTTTTCCCCGACATTTGCCACATTGGGATTCAGAATATTCAGTAATGGAGATAGAAGTAAAGAATTTGCGCGGAGCGAAAGAGCATGACGCCATGATCCTGGTCTGTCGTGTGATGTGCATTTGTTACCGCTCTATAAGAAGATGTTTCAGAACGTATGTAGCGCTTTCAGGATCAGTTTGGAGCAAAACTATCTGCTGACTCCCTTATACCCAAACGATTTACCCGCTCATCGGTATGATTATGTACATACAAGTTTGGTTTTTGGTGCCACACTATGCTTAAATTATGCATGGGTGATAGGTTATTTTTTTATCGTGTGTTAGAACCCATGCATAACTTCACAATGACGACGGTTTACTATTTTCAGACGATACCTCGAAGCAAGCCATTTGCCTATGGGGGAGTCCACATGCCATACTATTTGATGGTGTCAACGAGAACACTATACCGATGTTCCCCACAACTAATAATTCGGTCGTTGCTGGAGATGTGGCGCTGGTGACAGCTGATGAGGAAATCAACCTTTTATTCTGTCATGCTACTGTGCCATCAATTGTATCAGAATATTACTCATTCCTTGCTGAACCTGCGATTCACTGCGAAGTTCGACGCGCTTTTGTAGTACGTGCAACGGTGCAATGTATGCATCAACGATGATCGTCGGTGTCCCGGAAAGTGCTAAATTTCAAGCAACAAAAGACGTAAGGGTTTGTGGTGCAAAGAAATGAGCAATGAGCCGGATTGAAGGAAATAATCGTGATGAGTTGTGTTGCTTTAAATACTTTTTATATCGGCTGACTTGGATATTTGCTTCAATGAATTGCTTCCACCGATGTCGCTGGTTTCACTGCGGAATGTTTCGACGAAGTGAAGCTTCATTCGATATGCACAATATATGGGGATAAAAACAGGTACATGATAGACGATGTTCAACATTAGTCCACCTGCAGTCTGTCCCATACCAGGAGTCAAAGTCTGCACTGGTCTGTACCAGGTTCGCAGTCTGAACTACCGTACTACTGAAGCCTAAAGCTAAATTGGTATAGAACTAGCTGTTGACAAACTTGGAAACGTCACACAAACACACACGCACACGCACACGCACACGCACACGCACACGCACACGCACACGCACACGCACACGCACACGCACACGCACACGCACACGCACACGCACACGCACACGCACACGCACACGCACACGCACACGCACACGCACACGCACACGCACACGCACACGCACACGCACACGCACACGCACACGCACACGCACACGCACACGCACACGCACACGCACACGCACACGCACACACACACGCACACACACACACACACACACACACACACACACACACACACACACACACACACACACACACACACACACACACACACACACACACACACACACACACACACACACACTACATATATATATATATGCGTATTCTTCTGCATTGCTATTTGCATAAGAATGCATCCAAAAATTATATCTCCTGTAAGCATCCTGTTCGCTATAATATTTGAAATCGGTATCGGAAGCTAACATGCAGCAAAAGAAGTCATCCGTCCACATAAACACAGTAAGCCACCAACACCTGTACGTTACTATCAATGAGACCAGATTGGGTTCAAGCATCCAAGGGGTGCTAAATGTGCTAGCACCATAGGCGAACCATACCCCAGAGGTGCTGGTTTTTGGCGTGAGAAAAAGCTAGAGCCCTGTGGTGCTAAATCGCAAGCACCTCATGGGTACTCATTTCAAGCACCCTGCTACTAAATTAAGCCCAATGAAAAGGTGCTAGCTATAAGCACCATACTTATACTTAGCACCTGAAATTTCGCGATGTGATGCCAACTCCAGAAAAGTGCTTAATTCAAGCAGCCCTGTGATGCTGGAATTTGACATCTGAAATAGCACCCAAGGGGTGCTAATCATTTTTACAGTGTATGAATAATATGCCAACCGTACACCGCAGTTCAGTGACAGGTGATCGGATAAACGATGCTGATTTCATAAATAGTGCTGTTGTTACCAAATATATTCAGGAAAATAAAGCCAAACAAGGTAGCAGGACCTTATGAAATTTATGCCATGGTAAGGTGGGAACCTGAAAAGGAACTGGCAATTCCACTTAGTATAATATTTTGTACATTTTGAAAAAGGAAAATGTAGTTCCTGTTTTCAAGAAATGAGAAGGAATGAGTCACGAGTTGAATCAATTTTTTCACGAAAATATATCATGAGTTGTGAGTTGAATCACATCTTTATATAAAAGAATTACTTGAATCATGAGCCAATCATGCAAATCGCAATGATTCACTTGAGTCTTGTGACTCAAATGCAAGCTATGAAGAAAATGATATCAAGCATGTATCCTTGTGAATAGTATGCCATGACACAAAGTAGGGAACAAAACACAGCACAATTATTCATGCTTAGCATTACAATTGTCAAATTTTCAGCTGCCAGTGAAAAAAGAATCAGGAATCAGGAAAAAGAATCAGGAAAAAAGAATCAGGGTACTGAAGTTATTCACCAAAAGCCAATGACAGTAACCACAAATCAGTACCTATTAATGCTAACCTTGGTATTCATAATAAATACCATGCATGAGTCAATCCTAGTGCCAGGAACACAAAACACAGAAATAGGTTGTGAGTGTGAAAAATAATATGGAACCGAAGCGGTCCTGCACTGCAATAGGCATCTGCACTGAAAAAAATAGCGTTGATTTGTTATCTACCACACGCGCGTCTGATATCATATCAGACGCGCATGTGACAAATAACAAACAAAAGGTACGTTTACCAGAGGGTAGATCAAACTTATCCTTCAAGTCTGCATGACGTCAGACGAAGGTTTTGTGAAATAAAAATATCGAGCTGGTTGCGCAAAACTTTTCTGTTATCATAGGGTATGGTCACTTTTCTTTTTACTTTTTCTACAACCAAACATATTTGTCTTCAGCTCACCAGGTTAGTTATAAACTTGTCCCGTTCCTTCCAGCAAACATATAAAATGGGATGGTAAAGTTCGACCAGATCGCGACCTTTGCCATCCCATTTGAACATGGGATCAAGTACTCGTATTCTGCGGACAAACAAAAATGTTGATAAGCGGATCAGATGACATTACAGTTTGAACTGTAATATCATGGTGCCTACATTTGTACATCTATTGGTCAGGCGGGTTCTGTCCGCATAACATCACATTTCACAGACAGCACCGCCGCAACGAGATCACGTCTCAACTTCAGTTACCGAGGCTATGATTACACCGAATGCTATGAAACAAATACAAATACTCTGCAAATACCACAAGAAGAGCATAACACCACCAGGTCGATCAGAATGAGCAGCGGAATGATATTAGAAGAAGCTAAAGCATTTTATTTTCTGAAAACTGTCAACATTTAACAAATCTAAGCCAATCTAACCTACCCTGAGATGTTTTTGAAAACAAGTCATTGAGAAATTAGCAGTTCAAGGTGTTTTTTGTTGTTGTTGTAAATCTGTGTTCAGTACACCATGTTCACGACGGTGACTAAGATGATTGGACCACTTACTATCTGTGCGAATGCATTTTGACTGGAAAAAATTGACAAACTTTCCAACATAAAAAATTAAACTAACATACCATAATCAAGCCTAACCCATTTGCTTGTTTCATGGAGGCAAATGAATGGGAAAAAAATGGTTATGTGGGCTTCCAGGCGCATTGGCCTCATAATTACCAAATACGCAATGAATGCGGTATAAAGCACAAAAATGCTGAAAAGATTACCAAAAATATTACAAACATTTTCACAAAAGAAATCAAAAACAGGTTAGGCTAAGTTAGGCTGAGTTGTGTTTCTTTTTCATGTTAACTCAGTCATGGTGAACGGTGTGCGATTACTCACGGCTTTGCATCATCTTTCCGAGCAGTTTTGTGTGCATTGGTTGTCACTTTCTTCTTCCTTTCACCTATCATTAATAGGTACCAATGTCACCCGTATATTAATATTTCCCACTTCCTCAAAGCCATTGAATCTGCTTGAGACACAGCTGATCTTGTTGTGCAGTTCGATCAATGGATATTGATGACATCAGAAAAACAAATTCTGTCAGCAGCGAGACTGACTTTACTCCCACTGGGGTAATGCTTACAGGTACTGACAACAGCGCGACGAGAAATGCTTTTGGCTGCGGCACCCTTGTGGCCTGATTCGTGTCCCCCGTACCTATATGAGGACTCCTTATGTATGCCATGTGTTCTTACTGTCCGACAGTTTGCACCTCTTTATACCTGCTCTTTATATGCCTTATATTTGCGTTATATAATAAGGTCTAGCCACACGAAACCGGGGAATCTCGGATCATTCTTTGTTAACACAATGTCTTGGTGCACTACTTCGATGGCTCTAAAACCGAATTTAAAGTTCAATTCACAAGGAACAGTAGCATGCGGGCGCAATGTCGCCAAGGCAGCTGGCGCGCACAAATATCTCAACTCGACACAAAAGATGGCAGTGTAAAATGTGCATGATGCTTGACCTGACCTAACATCATTAACCTTGCCACATATTTGAAAGCAGAATGTCCATATCATTATTTTATCAAGTTCTGCACAAAATGTTTTCCATAAGAGTGGATACTTTGACCACTGCCATAAGAGTGGATACTTTGACCTAACCTCCGTTTAATAACCTTGACCTTGGTTAAAATTTGTAAATGCAGTTATTTGACTTGATGAAAGAACAGTATGCTCTGGATTTGGTGTTGCTATGCTGCAACTACTGCGATTGGTGGCATTTTGGAGATTTTGGAATATTAACCCATTAGTGCCCACGCGTACTTTAAAGGACGCGGAACCGGTCCCTCCTTTTAAGCCTAAATCTCTGTTTTGCAGGGAGGTAGACAATTCGTTTTTTTGTGCATAGACAAATGATTCATAGTACGTCCCATCAAGTGCAGTTGAGAAAGCCTAAAGTAATTTCAACTTTCGCTGCAGGCTAGTAAATTGAGTGAACATGGAAGGAGGCTCGGGTCGCAAGAATCTGGTCTACAAAAAGAGGTAAATATACTTACTAAGCCGCATTGTTTTCCTTCTAAAAATAACTTGAAAGATGTACCTCTGTATGTGAAAGAAGAAATTTCAAAAGTATTTGCATTTTCTTGAGAAATGTGAGAGTTGAATTCTGGAAGTACTTTAAAGTACGTGTGGGCATTGCCCCTACTGACAGATGTAAAAGATGAAATGTACAAAAGGATTGCGTGTTTGTATATAATTTTGATATTTATCGTTTTTGTTTGTTTCTGTGTTCCATTTGTCAAAAATTGTTCATGTTACAGCTCTTTCATAATGTTACGATACGATACAATTTCATTGATCGGTCATCATGAGCGCCATCTGCAATCACTTTTTTGCATAATTTCATATAAAATAGGAGAAACGGATGTTCTTTATGCCAAAGGGAACACGAAATAATAAAAGAAATTCGTATACCAAAAAATGTACATATAACCATAAAAGTGAATAAAAAAGGTAATCGTAAAATGTAAAATAGTAAAACAAATGATTTTTTGCAGGTCTGTTGGACTGACGGAGCAAATTCTCTCAGTGTTAGAGGAAGAACCATCCGCTCAACCCACCGACATCGTCATTCTGCCGCCTGATGATGACGCTGTCAGCGACGAGGACAGCGATGACGAGGATGGTGGACCAAAAGACCCCAATCACGTGGGGATCCGGCTGATGAACCAGCAGGCGGAACTGGAGACACACCACGCCGTCGACTCCGACGACGAAATAGATGCCTCGCTGGAGGAGAAAGATCCTATGAGAAGGAGGAGGGTGGCACAGGACGATGCTGTCCTCGACGACACCCTGGCGATTCCTGGGCCATCCTCATCAAACCCCACGCGGCAGAACCCGAAAAGACGGGCTGTGGAACAGTCCATTTCACGAACCCTCCGACACGCAGCGGAGGAAGCGGAAGATTCTGGGGAAGGGACATCACATGGTCTCCGCAGTACATGTCCAACACCACCTACCACCATAACAACAACAGAAGCAGAGCGCGGACGTCCTCGGAAACAGCCACTGGAAGTGAACAGAGCGTCCAGCGAGGAGGAGCCCATGGAGCCTAAGCAGAAGCTGGTCCGCGTCAGGAACACGGACAGATTCCAGTGCAAGGACAACAGTGGCAACGTGGGGAAATGCATCCCGGCTTTCCCAAGAGCTGACTTCTTCAGCGAGGACAACCTGCCTCTTGATGTCAGCGAGGTGAAGACTCCCTACGACTACATGAAGCTCTTCATCACGGACCAGCTGGTGGACAAGATAGTCAAGGAGACCAAGAGGTACGCGGCCCAGCAGAACTGTGCCGCCTTCCAGACCAAAGTGGACAGAGACCTCATCAGAGCCAGCCACGCCATAATGATGATGAGCGGCTACCTCACACCGGCCCAGAGGAGGATGTACTGGGAGAAGAAGGAGGACACTGGAAATCCTCTAGTGAGGAAGGCGATGCCAAGGAACACCTTCGACGACGTCATGCGCTACAGCCACTTCACCAACAGCCACAAGCCAAAGGCGGACGACTGGTTCTGGAAGGTGAGACCCCTGTTTCATGCCATGAACAGTGCAGCCGACAAATACGTCGAGAAGACCGAGTATATCTCCGTGGACGAGTCGATGGTCAAGTATTTCGGTCCCCACCCGCTCAAGCAGTTCCTCATGGGAAAACCGACTCGCTTTGGCTTCAAAGTGTGGGTCTTGGCGACCTCAGCTGGGGAACTCATCCGGTGTGACCCATATGGTGGTTCCAGGACACAACTGTTCAACTACGGCCTCAGTCAAGGACCTGACGTCGTCTACGGCCTGGTGGAGGATGCCAAGTTGGTGGCTGGCACGAATGTGGCGTGTGACAACCTCTTCACCAGCCTGGACCTGCTGGATAACATATCGAAGAAGGGGGTAGGAGTGGTGGGACGATGCGGCAGAACAGGCTCTGCAAACTGTCACTCCCGTCCAAGCAGCAGGGCAAGAAGATGAGGGGTCAGAAGGAGGAAGTTTACGTGGACGAGGACCAGGTCGTGGTGGCGTGGAAGGACTCTGCACCGGTGTACGTGGCCTCCAACTTCGCGGACGTCATCCCTATGGGAAAGTGCAACAGGTATTCATCGGTGGAGAAGAGGAAGGTGGAAGTGGACCAGCCCAACACCGTCAGGGTCTACAACACCCACATGGGCGGCGTGGACCTGCTGGACAACATGGTGATGTGCTACACCATCACCACCCGCAATCGAAAGTGGTACTGGGCGCTGCACAACTAGTTCCTGAACGTGTCTCTTGTCCAGGCCTGGCGTCTGTACCGCAAGGTGGGAGTGGTGATGGACGTCAAGAAGCAGGAGAAGATGCCTCGCCTGGGCTTCATCCGGTCATGTGTGGAGATGACGGTGATGTTTCATGGGGAGACCAAGACCAGCCGTATCCACACTCTTCCTGTCCTCTCCACCAGCACCCTGGCCGACGTCAGGAGGGACAACGGCAACCACCTGGCCATGAAGACGCCGGACAGGAAGAACGTCTGCAACCACTGCAAGAAGAGGACCCTGTACAGGTGCCGCAGGTGCAACGTGGGTCTCCATCCTGACTGCTTTGAGGCCTACCACCAGTAAGTACACCACCAAGTCACGGGTCAAGTCGCCAGTCGGTTGAGTCGATTCCGCATCCACACTCCTCCTGTCCTCTCCACCAGCATACTGGCCGACATCGGGAGAGGCAACGGCAACCACCTGGTCATGAAGAAGCCGGACAGGAAGAACGTCTGCAACCACTGCAAGAAGAGGAACCCTGTACATGTGCTGCAGGTGCAACGTGGGTCTCCATCCCGACTGTTTTGAGACCCACCACCGGTGTTGACCACCAACTCACCAGTCAATTCGAGTTCATTCCAGTTGCCACAGTCACTTGATATTTTTTGGAAATAAAGTATCCTATACTTTTTGTGATACTGTATCAAAAAGATGAAAACAAACACTAAACTAAGAATGTTTGTGTTTCATTTCTAGTAACCTTTTACATGTTTCCATGCAATTGGGGAATTTGCAACGGAAAATATCTGAAGATCGATGGCATGTACAAGACAAATGATCGGAACAGTAAAAAGTGTCGATGTGTACATTACCCTAGATTATGTGTCTTCCTGGATATAGGTAAACGAAGTTCAATGTAAGTTGTACAGATTGCTTAAAATTGACTTCAAAGGAGAATTTCTTCAGTTTTATATCATTTTTTCAACGTCTATTGCAATATTTCCCAATTTACACGGATCCATAGGGACAGTGCCCACACGTACTTTAAAGGACGCACCGGTTTCACCCACTTCCGATAATAATTTTGAAAAGTTTCTTTTCGATTCGTCATCCTGACCCGATAGACACTATTTGTTCCATATTTCATTGAAAACATCAAATGGAATCTATGCTCGGGAACTAATGGGCCGCCTTAATCCGTCCAAAGTCAATTTCAAGGCAATTGGAAATCAAATTGGTGAATGAAGTCAAGAAGGCGAATATGGTGGGTCCAACCACCACCAAAGGTATAGAAAACTCCGCACTTAAGCTTTTGGAGGGCAAGGATTACAAGTATTAACAGGGCTGCAGTACAAAAATTATCCTGTTCCAACACACCTGGTGCGTGGACGATTCCAGTTCCAACGATTTGAACACTGCTTTGATGTTGACATTATTCCCAATTTCCGAAGTTTTGTACTTTTTAGTTCCGACTCCAGAGGTCCAAAAAATCATTCGAGCCGACATATAAATTTCAAAACCGTCAGATTACACCTGTGGGAACCTCCAGGGCTGACCTTTTCGAATTCCTTAGCCGTGCCCGGAGAGGCATGTACCCAGTGTGTTCCATTCTTGCTCTTGGCTGCGTCAATGAGTACTGGTGCAATTTCTAAGCTGTTGTAAAACAAATAGTAGGACGATTGCGTTAATTGATGCATATAATTCGTTGTGCATTTTGGTTTGTTTGGTGTGGTGTGTGGTGACTGACTATACTCGGCGACCAAGATGACTACATCAGCGCACATGTTTGATCAGAGAACATTATTTTCGATTCCTATGATTTTCTGGAAGCTGTGCCCTCTTCCCGACTGCAAATCGGCGCATAAATATTTTATTTCAGCGTTGTGTGTTTGTTCGAGTGTGGAGTGAGGGGAGAGCGACGGCGGCGACGTTGAAGGTGACGACGAAGATGACGATGACGATGACCACAACGTTGACGATGACGATGTAACCGAGTCCACTGCATGCCACTGTAGTAGCATGCTATGACTCACAGTTTGTATTGACATGTACTGTGCACTGCTCTTTTGCTTATGTGACTTCACATGCTACTGGACGATTTTGCCGTTGGCGAGGATGATGAAAAAGCATAAACGTGTATCGTGAAATAAAACCAGAATTATTGAGGTCTGAAAATATAGTGGTCGAAATCCGATGAGTTTTGGTTGGTTGGTTGGGGCGGGGGGTCTAGTACACTTCGCCCCCCCCAATGTTTTTAAAAAATCGACACCCCTGACTGCGCCCAAGCATGGTCCCCTGGTTCTGGAAATGATTGTTGCCTTTTAGAGAGAAAGTACAAAAGAAGGCAACAAAAATGGTTGATGGTGTAAGCAACCTGGCATATGAGGAGAGATTTAAGAAATTGAATATCTTTTCGCTTGGATGTGGAGGGCAGAGAGGAGATCTCATCGAGGTCTTTACATTTATTCATGGCCAGGAAGAGCGGCATCTCAGGGAATTGCTGGAGTTTAAAAGAAATGATACAATTAGAGGTAATCAATTCATAATTAAAGTTAATCACAACAGGACAAGGTTAAGACAGTCTTTCTTCACCAACAGGGTAGTAGAACGCTGGAACCAGTTGTCAGAAAACATTGTCAGTAGCAACACACTCGAGCATAGCCAATCATCATAAGAATAGAAGACTTGCTTTTAGGTACTCCAGGGAGGGCTGATCGATGAATTTGGTGGGCAGCTGGTTCAGTTCAGAGTGCATTCAATGAAGGGCCCGTGTGACTCATAGTTGTATTGATCTGCTATGCCTTTATATCTTTATGTCTAAATATGCTCCCATATTGGTTACCGAAACGAGGCCCTGCCTCAGTGCTCTTTTTGGACCCGTTTCGTTTTTCTTCGACTACGGATGTGTTTTAGGGCTCCAATCCATTTTTGTTATGACACAAAAACATTTTAGAAACCCATGCTTGCTTTAGGGTTTGTTGCTTTTTTGTGCACCAAGGATTTCCTTTTATGTTTCTGGGTTCTTCTTAAAGATACAAATGTCCTTTTTTGTGCCAGGTCTTTTTGTTCGTTTTGGGGCTAAGTTGATTTTTGCGAATCCAGTCACTTTTTCCGGCTATTGTGCGGTCGCATGGTCCCTGCGTGCCTTGTGGAGAGCTTCCGGGGCAACGCATATTTTAAGGCCCTGTCGCTTTTTCGCTTTTTGCGAAACTGCGCGCTTTGGAGGGTCAGTTGCACTTTCGGCCCCCGCTGTCTCAATGTGTTTATTTGGGGCTTCTGACACACATTTGTGGGGTCCAGTACGATTGTGGGAGTTTGGTGCGATTTTGCTAGGTCCCAGCGCGACTTATTGTGCCCAAGCGCGTGGTTCCGGGGACTCAACCAGTTTTCTGGGCTCAACGCGATTTTTGTGGAACTCTTTTGCATTGTCTTTAACCCTCTCGGGGGGTTAAAGACCGCCCCCTCAGGTTTTTTTTCGCGGATTGTGAACGAACGGCGCACGACAGCGCGCCAAAACTTGGCATACCTTTTCCCACATCAATTCGACATGTTATGACAATTTTGAAGTCAGGTCATCTTGGGTCAACGAGTCAGTCAACGTCAAGTGAGGTCACCTCCAGAAAAGTTCAACCAGTCGTCGCGCTTTAACGGAAACAGATATTTTATGAAACTTTCATCGTTTACTTATCTTTAGGGATGCAACAAAACGTACGAGAGGAATGTTTCCTTTTTTCCGTTTTTGACAATATAAAATTTTTGCATATTTGCCTGTTGCAGTTCAAATAGAAGATTCTGGCTAAAGTAAGCATTTTTTATGAGAGCAAGTTCCAATAACGTTTCTCGGTCTGCTCTATCCATTAAGAAAGGAAAATTAAAGAAAACTTGAAATATCAAAATTTTGAAATTAAAAAAAAATTGGGGGAGGGCCCAAAATTTGCATGGCCGTGGTCGACTTCGCTGTCCTTTTCTTATTCAAAATATTTTTTCCTCAAATATCCCAAAAATGTACTCCCCAGAACCAAAAACATAATGCAATTCGTGAAAAGTCGTGAAATTCTAGTCCCCTAGTTTCACCCATCATTGTGTACTTATGACATATTACGCGACAATCTAGGCTTCTGCTCCTGTTAAGCTCAACGTTATTGATATATATATATATATATATATATATATATATATATATAATCTTTGCTCCATGAAATGAATGGCTAAAGTAGTTATGCTGGGCAAACAAATTGACATGCATTGGACAGCGGGCGTTACTGTACCGGCTTGTACAATGGTCTATAAACACTTGTTAATTTGAGGGATGGCGTAAGAAGTAAAAGCCGTGGCACATCGAAGACGACATTCGCTCCTTTGACATCGTGGTGTACACCCTGTAATAGTGAACTCTGTAGCATGTGGATCGGCAACGCACAACATCCCTTAACGTGTAGGGACGACTGAGTGGTCTCCGAAACTTTTTCGTTCAATTTCCAAGTTTGCAGAACGATTTCCACCTCCATGTGTTGAGTGCCACCTGCAAACTTAACAGTCAGCTCTATTGAGGGCAAGTTTGTTTGGCTTGGAACCACAAGTTCAGCCTGGCTGGAAAGCACTACCACGTGGAAGCTTTTAATGAAATCGGTCGGAGACATGCTGGTGCAAATAATTCAACTGCGCTCAGTGCCGCGGAAAATTTAAATACCGGCTGAAAAATATCAGGTAAGGGCGAGGCTGTAGGGGCGGTCCGTGGCACCCAAATGAGGTGAGGCAGAAAAAAATCGCTGTATTTACACCAGTATTTTAGTGTTTTACATAATAAGTATCCATTATTATTTTATGGTAAGTTGAGTATGAACAACTTTATTTGGCGCTGCAAAGTGCCAAACCTATCGCCATCGTTCCGAAGCCAGTCGACTTCATCCCCATTCCTCCTGTTCAAGTGCTTCTAAAATTGCCGGGAAGTTTTCATACATAAAATGGCGGGAAATAAAATTATATATTCATATATCATTGAGGTTTTCATATATGTACATGTCATAACCCGAAATTGCAGGCATACACACACATATATTCTATATATTATCATTATTATATTATATATATACGTTATTATTTTTGTTGTTACTATTATTATTCATTATTTGGGTGCAAAATACATGAAGTTAGTGGGAAGCCCCACATCGATCGAGTGCATGCTCAATAGTAACCCATGTTAAAAGTCTAAATTATTAGTGGACAGGGCCAACATTGAGGGGGCACTTGCCCTTCAAAAATATACAAAAAGAACACCACTGGTCTGGACGTATATGAATGCAAAATAGAAAACAATCCTGAAAACCAGCTGCAGGTTCCGTATCTGCACATGGGTGATAAGGGCGTGCTATTCCAAATAGAATAGTTGCATCCGCCGGTAGCCTAAATATAATGTTGGAACCTTTTCCTGGCCGGAGTGCTGCCACCTTCCCATGGGGGCACATGCCCCTAGAGCCTCCACCTTTGTTTACGGCCCTGTACCGAGTGGGGAGGAATTATGTTGCAACAGTTATCTCTTACTTGCTCCTACTCCTCCTTCCCGGCCGTGATCTTCAGTTGGCCTGTCTCATCATACTGCTACCCGTGGCACCGCGCGATTCCTGCGCCGCTCAACATGGATGTAGTCAGCGTGGATTCAAGCGAAAAGTCCTCGTGTTAGAATAAAATAAAGCTCATATTTGTGGACAACATTTTTTTCAAGCATTCAAATGAACCCCATTTTGTCCAATTTGGATGGTATTTAAGATCGGAAACGTTGTGTGGAAAAAATGGAAGTTTCGCTGGAGAGCCTACTGGACTGAGCAATTGTCCAGCCCATGTAACGTCACCGATTGTCAAACGATATTGGAGGGCCCGGCCTACCCTGCTTTTGTTATGAAACGAAAACTCACTGTATGTCGAAATGTGCGAGAGGCCAGCCTCTGCAGGCCAGCCTCTGCAGCTGTTTGGAAGCTAAGATGCAAATGATGTAAATGTAAATGAACTTCAATTTTCACCATAATTATGAGTCACCAATGCATATTTGTTTCAAGTTTTTCAGGTTTATTATTTTACATTGGATGAAAGCATCATTTTATGAAAATAACATGCAACAATACTTGCCAGCTCTACTCAGGTGAGGCACTGCCTTGGTGCCTTACATGAGCCGACCGCGCCTGCGATGCTGGGTGTGTTTGGTAGGTGTCCCAGATCTATATCATTGTAACACAGTACCGTCAACATTTCACAAATATACCTGAAATATGTGATGACCGACACACATGTTGAAGTACCAGGTACTGCTACGATACCGCCTTAAGCAACGTTCTGAGAAGCCTACTGGATGTTTGAAGATTGATTATGTGGTGACATTGGCGATTGCCTGGTCTGGCTTTGCAGACGCATGGCTGCCCTGTCGTCACCCCTCCTTCTCTGTCATCCCTGTCGTTTCTTTCGTCACCCGTGCTCCTCTGTCATCTCTGTCATCATCCCCGCTTCCCTGTCGGCTCTGTTGTCACCTCTGCTTCTCTGACGTATCTATCGTCTCTGTCGTCTCTGTTGTCGAGCTGTCAACTCTGTCATCTATGCCGTCTCTGTCGTCCCTGTCGTCGCTGTCATCGCTGTCGTATCTGTCGTCACCGCTGCATCTTTTCAGTCTCCGTCGTTTCTGTTGCCTCTGTCTTTACATGTGCTTCTACGTCGCCTTTGTTGTCTCTGTAGTCTCTGTTGTGTCATTTCCTGTTGCGATGGCCAACACCCCAGCTGCCGCCGGAAATTGGGCGACTCGCTGTCGGCTGCTGAAGGAGAGAGCGAGAGACCCTGGTCATTTACCTTCCGGTTTTCTACAAGTGGCTCAGCACGCCTCCACCAGTTGTCACGAGAGGGTAGCTGCGGACGGCCTGCGGCCTCTACCGACAGCGATTTGACATCAGTCATCTGTCCCACGTTCAAGGCGGGGGAAGTCCCGGTGATCGCGCCGGCCAGCGTGCGAGGAGGAAAGGAAGAATTCGCCTCGTGGAAAAATTGCCGGAATTCCTCGTCTGCGCCCTGCATCTACACTGGCGGAGTTCCACCGTCTGCGCCCTGCATCTACACTGGCGGAGTTCCACCGTCTGCGCCCTGCATCTACACTGGCGGAGTTCCACCGTCTGCGCCCTGCATCTACACTGGCGGAGTTCCACCGTCTGCGCCCTGCATCTACACTGGCGGAGTTCCACCGTCGGCGCCTTGCCCTTGCTTGCGCAGCGTCGGGCCTTTCTGGGCTGTGGCGGAGCGAGGTGTACCAGGCGTTTCATGATACGATTTGTATCAAATTTGTATGAAACTATTGGGTTCCGAGTGTTTGCATTTAGCTGAGGTCCTATTAACCCCCATATGCGCCCCCATGATGTTTTCGGCGGATTGTGAAGGAACGGCACAGGATAGCGCATCGAAAATTGGCATTTCTTTTGCCACATGAATTTTGTGTGAAAATCTTGAGGATATAGCAAATAGGAGGAGAACGGATACAGATACTTTAATTAAACATTCAGCGTTTAACTATCTTTGGGAAGAAACAAGGCGCACCAAAATAATTTTGAAATTATTTTAAAAGTTTTTGATGACATTAGTTTTCCCTATTTGACGACTATGGCTAATATCACAGATTATGGCTGAAGTAAGCATTTATTGTGAGAGCACGTTCACTTCAAAAAACGTTTTGCGTTCCGCTCTACCCATTATAAAAATATAAATGAAAGAAAATTGAACATCCAAAAACCTTGAAAGCTCATAAAATAATCCGTCTTTTTATTTTGTGTCGATAAGAAATGTGGGTCATGGTCGATTTCGCCATCCTTTTCTGATTCCAAGTTTTTTAAATCTCCCCCATAATGGACTCCCCAGACACAAAACATGAAGTCAGTCGCGAAAGTATATACCCCCAGTGACGGCATTTTTTGGGCGGAGAAAATTTTGGAGGTGGCTTCCCAATTCGTCGAGCGCTTTCCATTGACGCGCATTTCATTTTCGTGCGACGCTTGGTTTGGAGATTAGAGAGGGAGTTTGCATTAGCCCCATCCGAGGCGGGGTATAAGGATCTGACTGGAAATACGGGATGAGATGGCTAATAACGTTACATTACCAGCCCAGCGACGAGGGGAGCGTCCGTTAGGAAAACTCGAGCTCACATGGTGCTCATTCAGATGCTGGGCGAATCAGTATCGCCCTGGCCGAGGATCAGGTGTTGGAAGAAGCTCTACACTGGGATCAGGTGCTGGGCGAATGGGTGCAACTCTGGCTGAGGATCAGGTGCTGGGCGAATTGGTGCCACTTTGGCCAAGGATCAGGTGCTGGGAGAATGGGTACTATTCTGGCCGAGGAACTTCTCTGCAAATTCGCTTAACAGCTATGCAGCTATGGTCCAACCGAAGAACACCTATTTAGGCTCGTGTTGAGCACAGCGGACAGAATTTACTAAAGTGGGTGCCCGACCCCCCAGACATGTGAGGATAAGAAAAGGCTGTCTGCGCATGAAGCACGCCGAAAGTTTAGGGTTTTGCGCGGTGAAAAGCGCAAAATATCTCGTTGGATCTAGTGTATTTTTGCCTGCTAAGAGGGCAGAGTGTGTGGTCCCCGGGCCTTCCCTAGGCTGCACCTTTGTTCATATTTCAACTTTCAATAGACCCATACATTGTGCAAGAATCAATTGGTGAAACCCTACTAGCTGTGTGGAAAATAGTGCTGGACTCATGGAGTGGCATGGATGGCATACTATATGCCAACTATGCAACGCATGTCATGCAATGTATACGGTCGGTAAGTTTGCAATTACCTGCCACCCGGCGCCACACGAACTATTAGATCACTTCTTCCATCTTCGTATGTTTCCATACAATGATTTCCCCGAACAACTTTTGGAACAAATTGCTACCATGGTATACAGTAGTGATACACAAAATCCCATGATTATATCTGCTTCTCTTTTTTCATCTAGATAGCTGCAGATTTAATTAGTATTCTCATTTTCCCGTGTGTCCATGTCTAGTGCCAAATTGAAAAACATTGAAAATCGAATGGAATTGAATGGAACACATGGTCGGAGTCGGAATATCATCGAATGGAAGAAAGTCGAATGTGAAATAGCGTGGAATGGAATCAGGTTGAAAAGCCCTTGGAATAGGAGCTGAACTAGTGTCGAATGTAACAATATCGAATGAGAAATAGGATCGAATGGAACAAGATCGAAAGTGGAACAGAATAGTACGAACTAACTCCAAAATCAGGATGGACTGAAATAGTGTACAATGGGAATTAAGTCGAATAGCTCGTGATAGTGATATTGTGATAGTGATACTGATAGGCTTGACTAGTGTTCAATGGAACAAAGTAGAAAGCGGAATATGGTCGAAGGGAACAAGGCCCAAGGTGGAACAGATCCGAATAAAGCAACGCCGAGAATAGGAGGTACTGAAATGGCGTGGAATGCAATTCATTTGAAAGTCCAGCCCGGAGAAAACGCTCATACAAGAAAGCCATGGCTCAGTGTTCATCCCGCACAGCGATGGTGCAGCAAACCGAACTCAGCCTAATATATTCTAACATGTCTTATCCTATCCTACCCTAAGCTATCCTGGCGTAACCTAGCCTGACCTAACCTAAGCCTAACCTAAGCCTGACCAAAAAAGTCGTCTGTGCTGTCCTGTTCACGTAAGCACTGCTCTGTGCCATTCTTGCACAACTGCTCTTTTCTCGACAATGTTTTGACTTTCTTCGACTCCACTCAATTCCGCTTTCAACCTTCTTCCATTCGACACTAGTTTGCTTCTCCTCCTGTCGATGTGATGATAAGCCTGGACATATGAGTGGATGTGGAACTAAACTCGTTAACTCACTCTAGAAGTGCAACTTCGCAACATGACTAGCTAGATTGCTGGACATTTGCATCATGCAAATGTCCAGGTTGTTTTATATTTTCGTTTTGTTTTTGGTGTGCCATCAAGCAGAAAGACGTCTTGCTGGGTTAGTTAGTTATTTAGTTGGGCTCTAGGACGCATCGACTGCATCGATTGTGTAGCCCGTCTTGCTGGGTGAACGACCAGCGAAGCTTAGTGAGATGCCTCCCTTCAAACTTGGGGAAGGATTCAGGCATACGTCTTGATTCACTGAAATCGCCTTGAGGTATTTTGTATTCGGATATAATTTAATAACATTCACACCTTGGAGAATTGGTATCTGTGAAATGACACCAAACTTTGGAGCTAAACTTAATAATTGGTATCATTGTTGATGATATATGATGAGATACAAAAGTATGATGTGTTTGAATGAATGTTTTTCTTTTGTTTTCTGTTTTCGTGTGAAGGAGGATATTGGCATGGTTGTGCATGCCCATGCATATCCTGCATGAGTTATCTCTGTATGAATCTGTTTTGATTATTTCTGTGCTCCCCGCAGGGTACAAAAAGGTTACAAACTCGCAAAACTTGGTTGGTAGTCAATATATTCCTTCAGTGTAGAGACTGATCGCAGAATCACCCCAATACTTGACAGTGACACCGCCTCCAATCTCCACCAGTCCCGCCTGCTAATGACTTCAGGAGTATCCCGGAGTGGGGTGAGTCTCCTTACCCTCCACCCGAGCAAACGAAACAGAGGAGTTGGTTTCTGAAAATTACTTGGGAGGAACAATACATGGAGGAAGTTGACTCGACCAAATGGATTAGGGAGTGGGGAAAGTACGGTCCTTGCTGGAGCGGGACCTAGTTTGAACTCCATTCTCCAACCTCTTTGCCGCTGGCTACGCTTATGTTAATCGTTATGAACTCTGACAGACGTAGCAACAGTCTCTCGAGTACATCCCCTCAAGGCGTTTCGGCCCGAAGTGCTTTTTTTAGGAAAGCTTGGTCAGGGATAGCCATTACGGCCGGTTTGGCGCCATTCCTACACGGGCACCGCCGCTCTTTGAGATCATGGCCCCTATTGTTGAATTTTTAAAAATTCCCTTCGCAAGGGTGGATCCAGACATTCTGTTGTGGGGGCAAGGAGAACTTGTTCTGGAGAAGGGCCGTTTCTTCAGATGCGTCGATTTTTCTACGAGTAGCGCCATGGGCTGAAAAACGCTCGGGGCAAGACATTGCTGGAGATCCAGTTGCGTCTGGATGGAGAGGATGTTCTGGGTTTGATATCCACGAATGCTAATTTGTCGGTTTCCTAATTAACCCCAAATTATATCTTAAGGATACGGACTTGGACCTCGCCCTTGGTTTCGTGACAGATATTCACCCTATAGGAGGTGGATGGGCGGGCGCATTCGGGTGTCCTGAATGGAGGCCATTTTTCAGTTGAAGAGAAACCACATCTCTACCAGAGGGTGAGGGTACACTCCCCAGATCCAGTCCTGAATCCGCCACTGGCCCTTGGTCTTTCACAGATTTACGACCCCATTTCATAAATTCTGAGATAGTCAGTACAACTCAAATTTAGGGTATAACTAGACAAGATGTTCAGTCACGATGTTTTCATAGAGCGAAGTATTTAGGCTGAATTGAGACTGAACTTTTGCTGAATTGAGGTGGTTCGGCTATTGTAGATGCTTGCACTATTTCGTGACGAGAAATTCAAACTCCGAATCGTATCAGTTTCCTTCTGCGACTCAAATGTACAACAAAACGTTTCTGTGTGTTCAGAATAAAATATACTAAAAAATATATATTTAGCTTTTCTTGTGACATTTTTTACTTTCTGATATGGTGTTACTGTTTTCCAACATTCTACTTTATGAGTGTGATATTTTCAGCGAACAGAATAGGATATATGACAATTAATTGCAGCACTGTAACTTCAGTTCCACGTCGAGTTTGTTTTTTTCGCCGTTTGAGCCAGATGTTCGTATTGAAGCAGAAGCCGTACGAACCTGGGTACCTACCAGTGAAGGTCTTCAGTGAAATTGATCAATTTTTTAGCCAGGTGAGTCTTGTGCAATTAATGCGTGCTACATACCCTGGTAAATTTGTATTAAATGGTGTTTGATGATTTTTACAAATTTATAATTGGAATAGGTAATATACCTTTCATGGTGACTAAGATGATGTGAATGCTGATTTCCTGTGCAAATGCTTACCTTTCAGGTTGTGAGCAAAATAATGTAAAAAAGAGGCTTCGATACAAGTAACTTAGCACGCTATAAATGTTTTAAAATGTTATAAAAAATAAAACATAACCAAACGTAACATTTCTATGGAGAAAATAAATTGCCAACAATAAAGTTAGAGAAATGTCAAGCAATTTATTTTCTTAAAATTATCAAACTAAAAAGAAGCCCAACCCAGTCTAACATAGCATCAGCTGTTTTTGAAGAAGAAAAATTACAATAATAAAAAAAACAGCGAAAATTGTTTTATGAGATTTTTCGTTCTATTGTGCTTTAACACGTCCACGTCCGGGGGCAGGTACCTGCCCCTCTCCTGCGGTTTTTCCTAATTTTCTGCCATACTAATCGAGTTAGCACGGCCAATCCTCGCATGGCAGCTCATTGGCCTTTTCCGCATATCCTCATACATTTTGAACCCTGGGTCATCTCAGGTCAGGTCAACAAGTCCGGCGAAATTACCCAACTACACTCGGAGTTCTAGGTGACATACCTTCCACAATAATTGGCGATTTATTTCAAACTTATAACACCTCATGATCTCATCAGGGACCATAATATGTACATCGTTTTTTTCGTAGCATGGACCTGAGGTCGGGTCGTCGCCACTGTTTTCCCATTATAGGGCTATGGTAAAATATATAAATGTTTCCTGGTTGCATATTTGCTGTCGGAATGATCTCACAACGGTTGTGGCATGTAGTTGAAAGCTATGCTCAATGTTACCGCTGACATTTTTGCTCAGTGGCGTCACGAAAGTCATCTGAAATCACCTGATATAACTACACATTTCTGTTCATTATATCGCACTGCATTGAGTTAGAAGCCTGAAACTACCGTCATTGTGCGTGTATCGCCAAGACGTGTCGACTGATGCCCTCATTACATTACACGCCATCCCTAGGCTATTTCATGGCCTTGGCCTGAGGCCATAGTTTGGATTGACCTGACCTTAAATCACACCGACTATTGTCGATAGCAAATTTCAAGGATTGTCGAATAGCGTTCGCCATTTGTTTCTATCTGTTGCAGGTCCTGAGATATGTGTCAATATCTGAGAGTCCCACCCGATTTGGTCGAATTTGACCTATAGTGACCCAGTGACCTGAATAATACAATGAAGAATGGCTCTTAAGTGCTCCTGGGTTTTAGACATTGCGTGAGAAGAAATATACGACCTTCAATATAGCAGGAGATGCTGGGTTTACATCAAAAGTAACGTTAGGGATTGTACTGTATTATTCAACGTTTCGGCCAGGGGCCATCGTCAGGAGTGATAAAAAATGTCCGGCTTAGCAATTGAAAAAAAAACGCGGCAAAAAGCGTGCAAAGATACACGTGAATCACAGAAAAGCATCTTCAGTGGTGCAGACATTTCAAGAAACTCCAAACCAGAAACCAACCATGTCAAGATATTAGTGCCATCGTGTCATCGTGAATTCGTAGACGGAATTGAGAGTGACTATATCACCAAAAATCTCTATCGGAGATACAACACTTGGCGATTGGTGTCCAAAGTTGTCGAGAAATGTTTGTGCGTGTCTGTGTCGTTACGTGTATGTGCCGCTTCGACACATGCTGTGCCAAAACGGCCGAGCAGATTTCGCCCGAACTTTCGCATGTCATGCACAGATTCGGCGGACAGATTACGGATGTGTATTAGGATTGCGCGTGTCACGTGGGTGCGTGCCACATGCAGTCAACTGGGGTTATGTCGACATCAGTTAGCCACGGCCACAGCTTATACCACAAGTCGCACGAACATGACACTGCGAAAACACGTGCCCCACAAGGAAGTGCTTGCTTTTGTTGTCGGCAGCCGGGCGCGCTGCACCGTGCCACCGTCAGACGCCTGCATCTGTCTCAAGTTGGGCACCTCCGAGCTGAGAGCGGCACGTTCCACGGCTATCAAATTCGGTGGCCGGGTAGTCCACCATCGGGGCTATTCGGGAATGTGCAATTTGCAGGGGTGGACGAAGCTTAGCGCGTGCCGTGCGCTCAAGATTCGCACGACACCCCCACTTGTGTTTAGCATGGGGCTGGGGCTCTTCCAGACGAAAAACATGACCACCACATATTAGCGTGGTCCAAGGACAGGAATTCGCATTTGCGATAGTCACGTCACCATTTGCCCTGCACCCACAACTGGAAAAGACTGTTCCTGCCTATGCTGTTCCTGCCTTGCACGCCTCAGTCGGGCAAACTATACTGGAAGTTCAGTGAGTAGGCTACTACTGGACTCCTGTCGACAAGAAACAATTCATCATTTTGGATTTCGGACATCGCGAACACATGAGCTGGAAAGGCTGGAAGGAACTCGTTTGCAAAGGGTGTATCAAAGGAGAAGTTTTTATGTCAATGAGGAATTCTCCTGTGCGAAAATCAGGATGTAATTTCGGACTTTTACACCTGATTGCATTTTTAACATTGACTAACGTATCGCTTACTTACTTGACTAAGTCACCTATTTCATCGAGGAAGCAGAATTGTTGTGTGTACGTCACACGTTGAATGGTATATATTATCATCTCATTGGATGTATCGTGCATTGTGTGCCAAGCGAGATGTTCAGATGTCTGTGCAGCTAAAATATTCCTTCAAGTGGATATCATCCAACCAATTTTACAACCAGAGGCACTAGCTGACCAATATTGTACATCTGGCACCAATATCGACTATTTGCTACTGTAGTGTGTCTTAAGGGAGGTGAGAAGCATGCATGACAAGAGCACCACTGAGCGGAGATACCGACCAGTACCCGTGCTGGCTTGGTGATATCAAGCCATCCCATCACACTTAATACTACAGTGCAGTTGAAGCTTGAAGGACGCATGGAACTCCTTGGATGCATACGATAGTTTGTGGTGTTCATATGGTGGCATCCAATGTTCACCACATCATGGAGAGCTAGTCATAATTTCACCACATGGTACTTCACATACCTAGCTACTTGAAGTGCTCCTAGTTTCATATGACCGGGAGCTTGAAGTGTACACAGAACGTCTCGGATGCAGATAATTAATTTCATATATTCACGCGGGTGTACGGACGGTTTGAATAAATATGGTATTTAATATATCGCTTAACAACACAGGTTCAAGTTGCATACCCTGCTGAGGACGACATCGACATTGCATACCTTGTTGACAGCTGATGACGACATCGGCAGGATGTCATTCATCACACACATCCTGTCGCCCGCTGCCCGGCATATTTAGCAGTCGTCATGCATTGTGGATAAGTGAGTATGGAAAAAGTATTACTCTTCATTTGTATTGTGTGATGATAGTGTACACGATATATGGATGACAAGACCGATACTCGTATGAGCTGCCATTTCTCAGGGAACATGTTGTAACGATGACTTCTGCGATTCCTGACCAGGAGCACAGACCATGAAATCATGATAAAAGCGTAGAATGTGCACATTTGCAGATCCTAAGTTTGAACTTACTTGGATCGGCCACGTGTACGACCAACGTTCATCACTGGCGTTTATTCACATTGTACAGAAATGGCTTCGCCATGATGACATTTCGTTAGACATACTATTGGTGTACCACGTACGAACGCTCCATCGCTAGCGGTGATGCGTGACCTAAAACGAGCTGGAATACAGGAACAGTTCCATTCCTCCGTATGTGTGACGTCATCCACATTGGCTGCAATGCCAAATAGCTCTACTCTTGAGTTAGTTCCACAAGTAAAATGATAGAATTCTGAACTTTTACCATAGAAAAAGGGTGGTGCATGTGCTGAGGGCGTTAGGAACAAAATGTTCACCAGATCTGAAAATCGGCATTGTAAAAACAACAAACGGTAATGAACGGTTAGGAACATCTCTGACAATTGCTTCATGGATGTTTTACTCTGTCGTCTTTCTCATGTTCGATGCATTCTGACATGTCCATATAAAACACCGTGACATTGAACGCTTTCACCTTCGCCCGCATTCTCGCCTTTGGTCGGACAGACGCGAACACAATCCAGCGACGTTCAAATGTTATCGTTCGACCATTGGCTGCATCCTGACCAATCGATTCCCTAAGGGAACACACGCTTGCCAACACACACATGGCGCGGTAGTCATATTTCCTTCAGCGGCTGGCACTAGTTGTACCAGTTGGCAGTTCATCAATGCCTGCGTGATCAACAGGTCGGAGGGCTCTGCTCGGCCAAGGCCAGACGTCGTTGCACGCCCCGGGCGCAGAGGTTCCGAGACGGGTCGAGCGTCACGGGGCTCGCTCGGACCACTCACCGCCCGCCGCCAGCCGGTAGCGGTGCGCTTCCAGAGCGGTCGGTCGTGGCGTTTTGGGCCCGCTGTGGGCGGCCCGACTGCGTGGCTGCAGCGGGGCGAGTCGGGGAAGACGGCGGGCCCACCATGACAGGCGTCACCCCACCACAGGCGCGCTCGGCGCCGCCCACTCACCTCCTCCTCGAAAAAGTCCTCGTCGGCCATGGTGCCGTGGCGGCGTCCGTGGCGGGGCGAGTGCGGACCGTGGCGGCTAGCGCGGACGCCTTCACTGGAGGCGGCGGCCGCCTAATGCTGTCGCCAACACCGCCGGCCGCCCACCGGCGCTCTCGCCTCTCACGGGCGCGCCTGTCCGACTAGCGTGGCCGGCGGCATCGATCCCGACGGCCCGCCCGTTCGGAGCGCCTCGCCCTCTCTCCAGGTTTGCTCTCTTGCTCTCCTGCCGCTGTGTCCTCGCGGCGGCCGGCGGCCGGCCAGCTGACACGCTCGGCTGACGGCGCCCAACCGTGGAGCCGTCGCGTCGCCGCCGACAGCTTCGCCAGCCGGTCAGCCCTCGGCAGCAGCCATACGGCGACAGTACGGTACGCCGGTGCATCCACTGGCTGAAACGTCTCCCGACGCTCGGCTCGTGACGGCAGGTCCCGAGTGACTCTTGGCGTCCACGGCCGCCGGCCCGGTGCCTGCGACGGCACATCGAACTGTCGCCTCGAACAGCTCTTCAAACCCACTTTCTGGCGGCGGACATTGATTGGCCGAAGCCCGTGCCGGCCGACGACCTTCCCGATAGACATCGACAGGCACGTAATTACATTTGCCGTTCACAACTGTAGCCAAAGCAAAGTGATCCTTATCTGACGACACCGCGCGTCACTTCCACCTGCAGCGCAGTGAAGAACTATGCCAGATTATTGCTGAGCCAACCCCACGACAGACCAGGCGGTATCTGCGTATGATGCCCCATGCTGACACACACACTTCCCTTTCCTGTCCCATCCCGTTGCCTGCTCACGACAGATTGTTATTAACCCATCCCAGATTGCTGCTAACTCACCCCAGACAGCTGCTGACCAAGCTCCATATTTTCAAACAGGAATGGAAAGAACGTCAAATTATAACATTCGCAAAATAGCTATGCATACATACCTTCATACACACACACATATATATATATATATTTATATATATATAGGTATACATATATACATATATATATACATGTATACACACATATATATATATATATATATATATATATATATATATATATATATATATATATATATATAGCCTTCCGCAAATTATAGAACACGCACAATATAGGGTTTCTCCAGGTCTGCGCCGCATCCACGTTCTTCCACCTTCCATGTTCCGCTGCCACATTCCGCTCCGGCTAGCGGCGGCCTCGGTGACTGATCAGCTATTAGTTCATGTAGTGTAATGTGGTGCAAAGTATTTTCGGATCCTCACGAGCAGGGTTTTTCAGTCTCAGTTACAGGGGACGAGTAGGCTAGGGGTAAGGTCTCACTTCTAGGGTCTCACTTCTAAAGATTGGGGGTTCGAGTCTCACCTGTCGCTACTCTTCACCCGCGACCAATCGGCCTGATAGATCGGCGACGCTACATGACTAAGCGGTCGACGTGTCGTAACCCCCCAATCTCCGTTACAGGTGCATCAATGTGCCGCGCAAATCATGGTCACGATCATACACGCATTACACGGAAGCACTATCAATTAGAACATACACGAAAATTAGAGCCCGGACATGAGCGGCATGACCGAAAGCCTCCGCATGAAAACACTTTGTACCCATTTGAATTCCTCACATCTGGAGGCAGATTGTTCCATGTTCGGCAAGCTCTCGGTATTAAATAGCGCCGCGCGAATTCTTTGCGGCATCGTGGTACCTGGAGCTCACCATTACCCGTAGCTCTGGTGCTCCGTTGTGACACAGTTGAGCGACAGTTATGTTGACCACGAATTAATTATGAGCCAGTGAACTCGTTCATAATTTTGAAAACTGACTGAGCATCTACCTAGGATATGAAGTCGTCGAATTTCAGCCATCCTAGTTCTTTCAAAGTTGGCGACACATGGTCCCGGTAGTGCAAGCCGGCGGCAATCCTTGAACCAAAGTGGATGCATCTTTGAATGCGTTGTTTCTGGACCCTGATGCAACTTCCCTAAACAGACACACAGTATCTTATGTGGGGAACATGAGTTCCTCAATTAGCACCCGTATCGTAATGCGGGAAAACTTATGACGCAGTCTAGCGAGTCCATTGAGTATGCGGTTACACCGACGCACAACAGAAGATACATGCACATCCCAGGACAGGTGTAAGTCAATGTTCACATCAAGTAATTTCACAGACCTCGCGGGTACTATGTCCAACTGTCCCAGACAAACAGATAATTGCGCAGGCGTATGCTATCTAGAAATTTGGTAAACAACAATCTCAGATTTGGAGGGATTTACTTTTAATCGATTCTGGATGAACCAGATCCGGGCGACTGACAGTGATTCGTTCAATCGTTGGCTAATGGCTGTGACTTTGTTTCGCTTCCCGGAGTCGAGGAACTGTACATAATCGGCATACATAACAATCTTGCCGTGTGGGATATGTTGTGTGAGGTCATTGGAGAATATTAGGAGCATGGCCGGGCCCAGGATCGAGCCCTGTACCACACCATGTGTTACCGACAGAGGGATACACTTTTTCACCGTTTGCGTACGGCCTTCAAGCCACGCTCGGAACCATGCGAAGTTGACACCGTACCATCCGGGCTTGTCCATGAGGCGATTGTACTCTACGCTGTGAAACGCCTTTGAGGTGTCAGCTGCAACCAGTGGAGTGATCTCGCCTTGGTCGATTTTGAGGGTGGCGTAGGTTATCGTGTCTAGCAAAGCCAGCTCGGTAGACAGGCCAGGTCGGAAGCTGTACTGTTCTGGGCACAGTAATTGATATAATCAGACAGTCTGTCAGTTGTGTACAAACGACACGCTCGCAGAGTTCTTCGACCACTGGCAATATCGATATTGGCATGCAGTTGTGTGTTTCGTTTGCGTTACCGCTTTTGTGCAGGGGTGTTACCATCGTCGTTTTCCATGATGTGGCAGTTCACAACTTGTGATGGACGAGTTGATAATGTTTAGCAGGTGCGGACCCACCATGCTAAACGTCATTTTAAGCATCCGCATGGTGATGCCATCAGCTCCAGACGCTTGTGAGCCACCCATGCGCTGCAACGCTTTGGACAGCCCTGGCATCGTCACAGGATACTGTGTGGATGCGTCATTACAGACACGTGAGGGGCTTGGACAGAGGGGCTCTCCGGGCGGCGCCATCGCTAGATCAGCAGCTACCGCGGCACAGACGCCGGTGAAATGCCGGTTGAGCCGTTCATGCCAATCAGTGGGTTGAATGGTTGTGCCAGGTTCTTATATCGTTGACTTGCTAGAAGCGATAATGAACTTGTGGATGTCCTTCTTGTTTTTGTTTTTTAATCTTTAACTGAGGCAAAGTGTCATCCGCTAGAGATATGCTACGTTAAAGAAAGAGCTACTTTAATCCGGCTTATGTGGCATCCTGTTACATCAAATAAAAAAGATCGGAAAGATGAGACGCCAGCAAGCTAGGAGCGTGGCGTAAGGGCCAATACATACATACACGACACTTATAAGGACACTTGGAGGGTGGGCAGCATCGTAACCTCCAGAGGGGTTCCACTGCCCACCTGTGACCTAAAAGGCGAAGCGGAGGCCTCACGCCCAGGCGAGTCGTGGGCGTCGGGGTCGACCTTGTATGTGCAGGGGTATGTTTGAATTAAAGCCTGGAAAAACCTGAGACGGTGAAAAGGCCAAGCAGCTTGGAAAACCCGTAGATAAAAAACCAAGCGCAATTTATATGGAGAACCATCCGTTAAGGCCAAATTGGATCGGGCTCTGCCTTCCTCGGCTGATATAGCATGTGTTGCGACGACGGAGTTGATAGCGTTCGACTTCAAATTACTTCCTCAAGTTTCGTGCTGTGGAAGAATGTAGATAGTAGCTCAATGAGCTCTGGGTGTTTGTCACCGGGAAGGATTGCCAATGAAAGTGGAATCTGGCGTTGGACGATGTAAGAAAGAAGGGGGCGTCGTAATTGGTAGGCAGGGCAGATAAGTAAGAAATGTTCTACGGAGTTACGTACATCACATGTCTGGCAAGGCGAAGCGCGGCGAGGTTGGCTGTAGAGGAAATAATGTATGAGTTTGGTGTGCCGGAATCGAAGCCGAGCAAGGACGATCTCATTTGAGCGGGTGTGTTGTCGGGAAGAGGGCCATTTGGTGAGAAGGGGTTTAATGTGGTGTAAATGTTGTGGTTCCAAGATATCCAGAGATATTAGTTGAAAAAGTGCAAAAGTGTTGTGGTTCCCGGATATCTAGAGATATGAGTTGAATAGTTGGTTGGTGAGGGACAAAAGGTCACAAGGGGAAACTGGGAGGTTCGGGGTGGGTGGGAGTTCGATGGCTCGACGAGTGAGCTCATCCACCCACTCGTTGCCAGAAATCCCCATGTGGCCAGGCCAGGTGTCTTCTGTGTTGTTGTAGGCTGGGGAGATCGGCCTCAGCTCAGAGACTAGTGATGGGTGTGGTGCGGTGTGCTCCGGTGATGAGGCGATGTGCGTTATTCTGTATGCGTTCGAGTGTCGCGGCCGACGGGTGCGTGCACCATATGGCCAAATCATCTGTGAAAATGGAGTATTTTAGGCAGGGGGCTCTGTTGTGTAGGTCAGCGAGGGCATCGTTTATCATGATAAGAAAGAGGGTGGGAGATAACACGCTGCCTTGTGGGACGCCTTGATCTAATGTTTGTGACCGAGAATGGATATTGCCACAACGGACGGTGAATGTTCTATTGGAGAGAAAGTTGATGATAAATTGTGCCATTCTGCCTCTGATGCCAATACGATGTAATTTTATTAGGAGGGCCGAACTGTGCACTTTATTGAATGCGAATTTTAAGGTGGGAAATAGTGCGACGGTTTCATGTTTTCCATGAACCCGCGCTGAATCGAGTCAACTAATCGAATGAGGTTGTCGGTGGTGCTGTGTCTGGGTCGAAAGCCGCTTTGAAAGTGGGAGAGAGTTTCGTTGTTTTCAAGGTAGACTTTGATTCGTCCATTGCCCATGCGCTCAAAGAGTTTAGAGCACAACTAGTGAGAGAGATAGGTCGATAGCTAGATGGAAGATCAGGAGGTTTGCGAGGTTTAGCGATAGGAATGATAGTGCTCGTAGACCAGGGCAGGAGGAATGGCCGTCCGTCCATAGTTGATTGAGCGCCGAAAGGAGGTTGTCTTTTCCTGAGTCGGATAGATTTTGGAAGTAGGGGTATGCCAATTTGTCAGGGCCAGCTTCTAAGAGGTCGATGGTTTGTCGCTAGTATTGTGTATTTGAGGAGATGTCAGCATAATACGAGGCAAAGTGTTCCGCGACGTCCGAGGGCTCTGTGATGTTGCGGTGATTAATTGTCAGTTGTGGGAAGCCGAGGTGTGGGGTTCTGCCATTTGTAAAGAAGCGAATTTTTGTCCTTATTTGGCCGATGGGGGTAAAATGGTTGGATGAGTTGGAATAGAGTTGCCAGCCGCGTTCTTTGGCCGTGAGGATAGTCTGCTGGCAACGTTTTTTTTAGCCTCGCGGGCTTCTAGCAGGTTTTGTGGGATAATATTTTTGCGAAATTTTTGCTCAGCCCGCCACCGCTGAGCGACGGCTCATTGGCATTCGTCGTTCCACCACGGCACGGCGTCACGGTTAGGGGGGGCGACGAGTGTGAGGGACATGATTTTCTGCCGCGAGTAATATTGTGTCAAGAAATGCTGATATTGGTGGGTTGGAATAAGGAGTGAAGATGGTGTCAATTTCCTGGAAGAAAGATGGTCATTTCGCTTTGCGAACATTCCAGAGGAGTAGAAATTAGTAATATCTAGCCTGGGCTGAGCGTTCAAGTATAATATGAATGGGGAAGTGATCGTTAAAGAGGGGATCGGGTTGAATATGCCAAGAAAAGAGGGGTGAGATGGAAGCTGAGGCCAAAGACAGGTCAATAGCAGATGGGCGGAACGGGGTAATGTCGGTGTTGTGTGTGGGTGTTTGGCCATTTAAGAAGACCATATTGTGGGTGTTGAGGAGTGTTTCGATATGGTGCCCACGAGGTGATGTGGTGCGACACCCCCATGCCAAAACCACCAATTGTGCATGCTGCCGAACAGCGAAATGACTTGACCCACGCTGGAGTCAGAGCGATGCCAGTTCTAAGCTCGGCTCCACGCCTCTCACGATACACGACGAACATACGTCACCAGGACTGTGACAAGCATTGCTTTCACAGGAGCAGGCGTTGGCTAAACTATTTCGGCATGCTGAAGCCTTCTGAAGTGCCTGCGTAAAATAAAAAATCACGTTTTTCCAACCACGAAGGCTTCATTTGGATTCCGGAACAACTTGGTGGAGGCTAAGAGCGCTAAGCGCTAAGAGGGATTTTAGGTGCACGCACGAGGATTTCGGTTCGATTATCATGTATTGCCAGAAGCTTAACGCGGAGCTTGGCAAGGTTGGGGAGCATCCCCGTGCATCCCCCACCGTAGCTTTGCCCATGTTCGCACCCTGTTATTCGGCATTCTCAGTCGAAATAAATTCACTGTGTCACTGACGTCATGGGAATCAAACTTCTGTCATGCTTGCAATAATACGGTGGCAACAGCAATTTCAATGTTAGACCAGCTCGGAAGCAACTTTAATATCAGCTGAATTGTGGGCGGAATGGAAAATAACCAGGTAATACCGTGCATGTTTTTAACGAAATGTGTTCTATTTTTAACTAGAGGAAGTACTTTCGTTTAAAATATGATTTCATTATTCGCGTCGTGTAACCTGAAACATCACGCATTTTGCAGTACAGCACGACATAAATGCGGTAACACAAGTTGTTTATCAATCAAACTTTAACGCGAGGAGCATAAAGCTGGGAAGGACGAGGCAGCCAAGATTGAGGAAGGCCCTCTCGCCTGCTGCCGATTGTTTCTCGGTTGTGTACTTTATGGTGGAGATGGATTTGTATTTTTGGTGCATCGACTGCGTTCGTCATTTTGCGAACATGAATATATATTCCGGCGCCCAACAGAGTGCGTATTAAAACAATTATATATCGAGGAAGCACAACGCAAGACATATATTGGGGGAAGCAAGCACATGAAGCAGAAAAAGAATCTTGGGTTCTTTTATGACGCAATTAACTCCTAGGACATGCAGCATCGCCAACTTCCCACGCCGATTGGTCGCTGGTGGATCCGTATTTCCGCTGGTTGCAGGATTCGAACCCATAATCTTGCGGTCAAGAGTTCAACACCCTATCGACTGAGTTACCTCGGCTCCACCAAACGCAAAACATAGGAGATTATCAGTATCGGGTTCACAAAAGCCACGTAACTGAATGAGATTGAGATTAATGAGATTACATCGCGTCAATACATTACAATGTCTAACATTACAGTGCGTACATATCTGGCACCTTATAAAATCTGACGAACTGGCAAGAATAGATTGAAGATCCTCATCGTGACATCTGTGGCTGAGAACAACTCGACATTAATATATGCACAGACTTCACGCCAGCACTGTAGTGGGACGATGGTTACGCGTAAACCTACAGGCTACGCTCTACCGACTTCACAAACACAGGCACATATCAGCTCTTGAGCTTGACATATACTCGGTGCAACTGCAACATGTACGTCTAGTCTCGTATAATTTTGGTGTAAAAAGTTATCATATGCATGTATATGATCAACGGCAGGTGATGCACCTAGACGTCCAAACAATCAAGGATTCAAACACTGATCTAAATGTGAAGTGTCGACCAAGTGCGGCTCACACTTCGCAGTCACTGAGCAAGCTGCTCGGCCTTTCGCTGCTGCTGCCTTGCGAGCTTGGCAACGTTCGCCTTATTGTTTACCAGCCCGAGACGAATAAATGTCCTGGTCGAAGCGCCCCAAAACCCAAATAACTAACTAACGAATAAATGTCCGGATCTTCGCAAAGTACTTAATGGCGAGTCCAGAGCGCTTTTCGTGGCTCATCCTCGGCATACGCAGATGGGCTCCCAGGGATCGGTTCGTTGGTTTCTTTCTGGCCATGGACCAGGCCACACATCACCTTTCCCACCCACCACGCATGACATCTTAATCATTCCTTCATTTCACATCATTATCTAATGTGATTTGAAGGAAACTGATATTCATTTCTATGGGAAATGAAAACTTAGCAAATCAGCAGTTCAAGTTCATGTGCTGATATCTAGAAAAAGCAATTTCACCAAGATAATAATATTAATATCGTTCAAATAACTTTGTTTCAAACACTAGGAAAAACACTTATTTTGACAATGACAGTACATGCTATACCCACCACATAAAAATATGGTCAGTGTGGGAAAATGTTTTTTTGTGGCTAACGAAGGACACTGATGTGAAATTACAAAAATTTCCTAACTGAATCTAACCTAACAAACTGATGTTGGACCTCCTAAAACATACTCGTGTTCGGTCATCTAAAACCTACTGATGTTGTATGCTGGACGCTGAACGTGATTCACGAAGGAAATAGTAGATTCATTTTACCTTAACTCCACCATTGCATCAATTGTGCACCGTAGATTATTTCACCTAGTTAAATGGAAACTCAATTAATGGAAATATACATTTTGCATCCTAGGCTGAATCTGTCATCATTACCCCATGTAGAAAGGGCCAGCCATTATTCTGCTGGAATATCATGATGAAAAATGCTAAATATAGCCACACATAAATATATGTATTCATTTTTATAATTCCACCCGGTTTTGGCTTCCCATGCATGACTACCTTACTCTCTTCTTCCTATCTTTCACTACTCCCAAGTAGCCCGCCTTGTTCTTCATTGAACACAGTGAAAACACTTCATTGAAGTGTTTTAGGATACTGGGAAGAAGTTGCTAGTAAGCCGGTAAGTAAGTAAGTAAGCTTTTGGAGCCATAAAATTGCACCTGTGAACTTCACCAGCTCCATACACACAAAAAATGGTATAACTACGCAATCTGACCTTCATATTTTGGTAGAGACAGGCCCATAATTTATGAATACCACCGTATTTTTGTTATTTATGTGCTGAACATGATGTGGGAGTCATCCAAATGTAGGTGTTCGGAAAACAGAACGTGTTCAGAAAAACCCCTTCTTCCCCTACTCTGATGCCATTTCAGGCTTTCGAGAGCAGTCAGCTCAAGAAAACTGCAAGGAAGTGACCTCTGATTTGTTTTTGCTATTACACAAATATTGTTTGCAATTATTTTTAGTGGCTACTAATAATTGGTACCACAACGGCTACAGTGAAGTAATCCTGCACAATCACATTCATATTCAGAATATGACACAACACTACAGAACAATTGTATGTCTTAAAGTTGGTCTATGCGAGTGGTTAGAGGATTTTCATAGAAAGAACCATGTGAATATAGATGCCTTGTTCATTTTTTCTAAAGTTCAGTAACCAGTATAATCGTTGGTTTGGCCATACAAAAGCAGCAGTAGAGAAATGTGTTGCATGCATGAAGTGTTTGGAAACCCCCTCTTACCCTACTACCACTGCTGCCCAGCCATGATGCAATGGGCAATTACGAAAGTTTGCACAATTTGGTGAATGGCACAGTATGTCATGATTCCATATAGCACACAGGAATAATATGATAATTGATAGGGGACCAATGCACGTGCTAACATTAATCACCAGATTGCATGAATGACATGTTGACCAAGTTGACATTGTAGGCATAGAGCCTAATTCGCATAAATTGTTTGCGGTGTGTGCTCAATATCAACCGCGCCATAGATAAGTTAATTATGGGGGATGATGACTTTCGGTTCAAAGCCGCCGGCATGCTAGTAAAAGAAGATAAAACCTTCAAGCTTCAATGAATGATAGATATGCTTTACAAACGGTGGGGAAACTAATCATGGGAAAGGCGCCACAATAGCGCTAATTCAGCAGTATTCTGGAATAAAAAAGCGCTTCTGGTATATGACGTCACGTGACGTAGGTGTTGTCTAGTTGAAACCAACTAGACTAGAACTGCGGACTTTGGAGTACCTGTTGTCTCTAGTTATCTTGGTGGGGCCGGCCGGCTAATCCGGCAGCCAACCAACTAGTGGTCAGGGTGGCTGACGTCACCCGAGGTGGGGCGGAGCTTCTCGTAGATGTACTAATAAGGACACCTACGAGAGAGCTGGGACAAGCTGGGTGGGTTTTGGGACAACCGGCGTTCGATCGCCAGAGACATCTAGGTCTCTTCGATCCCTCCTTCGTCCAAACGCTCATATTTGTTCCCCCATAGTCTGCTAACACTAACCATCTAGCGTCCGCTAATATTAGGTGTCATCAAATGAGGATACTGGGCGGAAGGGGTGGGAGCCGGCCGATCCCGCGTGGCGGGAGATTAGGGACGGCCGGCCGGGGTCCATGCCCTGTCCGGGCCGCAGCATTTGCCATGTGCGTGCCGTGAGCTGCGTGTGGTGGGCGTATCTGTCTGCGTCGATTACAAACTGATCTTCATCGGCTTCCTTGCCACGTCTTCAGTGCGTCACTATGCGACAGGAATAGGCCCTAACGGTGGAGGAACCCCTTCAGCTGATTGAAACTAACGGCTTCGCGGACAGGGATGCTGACTCTGTGGACATTGCGGCATTGCCACCACCGGCTGTGGACGAACTAACAGACGAGGATGAAGGGGAAGATGACATCGCCATTGGCAGGGAAGTGGCGCTGCAGGACGTGGCCGGATACGTGGAAGCCCATGTCCGTCCAGGGGAAGACAAAGCAAATGACCAACCGGCACGGCAAAGCAAGCGGCCAGGGATATATCAAGTGATCCCCGTTGGCGCAAGAAGCTACCTGAATATACTGGGCTTCCAACAAAAAATAGACGGAGCTAAACGGTGGCTACAAACTCTCAAGGAAACTGTAAAACACGTCTCCAGTCAAGCTGTTCGAGGAGAAGTTCACCGAGGACATGTATGCACACGTCATCAACGAAATGCTGCGGTATGCGCTCAAACAAAAAATGATCAGCTGTTCAGCTTGACCAATGGTGCGCTCAAGACTTTCATTGGCATTCTCTTACTTTCTGGGTGTCACCAACTCCGCAGTAAACGCTACTACTGGTCAACCGCCGATGATCTGCGAGTAAAACAGTGCGATGCGCATGACACGAGAAAAAAAAATATTTGAAGGTAAACGAGTATGTCCACTTCCAGAACAATGAAACTTTTGCTGCCAACGAAGGAGACCTAGGGTTCAAAATACTGACCTTGGTGAATATGTTCAACGACAGCTTCAAGAAGTTCGGCATCTTAAAAGAGGAGCTGTTGGTCGACGAGATGGTGGTGAAATACTTTGGTCATAATCCTCTGAAGCAATTTATCAAGGGGAAGCCTATCCGCTTCGGATATAAGATGTGAGCAGTATGCGGCAGCGACAGATTCTGCTACAAGTTCCAGGTGTATCGTGGTGAGGAGACTGGGGTCAACAAAGGCCTTCCACTGGGCACCAGAGTGACCATGGACATGCTGGTGATCGTTGACGCAGCCAGTGACCACAGCGTCTACATTGACAACATCTTAACAATAGGGGTCCAGCAATGAAAGGGGGTGGTGTAATGCTCTATATGAATAGCTTATTCAGTTCTCAAAAAGTAGCAGGTGGGGATAAAAATGTGTCTGTGGAGTCCATTTGGCTTCATGTCACTGTGGGAAAAGGCAACAGCAATACTCTTAGGATAGGAGCTTTCTACCGATCAGGAACCCTGCCACATTCTCAGCAACTGGAGCTTGACAAGGTGATTTGTGAGGAAATCAGTAGAAACTTTAAGAGGAAGTGCCTTATTCTCGGTGACTTTAATCTAAAAGGTTATGAAAATGCTGGTGTTGGCACCCATCATGCAAAATGTTTAGGAAATGCCTTGAAGAGGACCTGTTCTTACACCAGTTTGTACCGGAACCTACCAGGCATGGTTCATTCTTGGACCTTGTATTCTCGGATTTAAGTGACTTGGTTCAAGACTTGACTGTAGGCGAAACTCTGGGAAAAAGTGACCATAACATAGTTAGATTCAAGGCACATGTAGGGGAATTTATCAAGGATAATTTGGTAAAGGTTCCAAATTTCAGCAGAGCAGACTTTAACGGCATGAGAACGGCTTTAAGTGCCATCAGATTGGAAGAAGAATTCTCCAATTTAAATGCCTGTGAAATGTGGGAAAAGTTCAAATCTTACTTGAAGGAAACTCAGATTAGACATGTCCCCCAAAAGCAAAGACGCAAAAGAAGGGTAGGAAAGCCAGCATGGCTTACACCAGACGTGATAAAAGCAATTAAGGCTAAGAAAACTGCATCTATAGTTTTTAAAGAAGCCTCAAATGTCGTTAATCTAAAGGCGTATCGAAAAGCTAGAGACACTGTGAAGCAAAAAAACAGAGCAGCAAAGCGAGCAAAAGAACTGGATTTAGCTAGAAACTGTAATGGGGACAGTAAAAAGTTCTTTAGTTTCTACAAGCTGAGTAAAGTTTCTAGCACAATTGGTCCACTGGAAGTAAACGGGACTACATTGGGTGAGGATAGTGAGATGTTTGAGGAGCTGAGCAAGCAGTTCAAATCAGTGTTTACATTGGAAGATATGACCAATCTGCCGACCATACACCATAGTTCAGTGACATGGGATCTGACAAATGATGTTGATTTCATTGATAGTGATGTTGTTTACAATCATATCAGGAAAATAAAGCAAAATAAGGCAGCAGGACCTGATGAAATTTATGCTAGGGTGTTGCGGGAAACTGAAAAGGGACTGGCATTTCCACTTAGTATAATATTTTGTAGGTCAGTTTCACATAATGAAATTCCAACCGATTGGAAAAGTGCAAATGTAGTTCCTATGTTCAAGAAAGGAGAAAGAGGGAAAGTTGAAAACTATAGGCCAATAAGTCTCACATGCCTAGTATGCAAGGTACTCGAATCAATTATCAAGGATAGAATAGTTAGTTATCTGGAAGGTAGCAGATTGATTCAAAATACTCAACATGGGTTTAGTAAAGGACGATCGTGTCTCACAAACCTCTTGGACTTTTTGAACTTCGCCACAGAACAATTTGATCAGGGAAATCAGATTGATGTAGCATATCTTGACTTTAGTAAGGCCTTTGACAAGGTACCCCATAAACGGTTAATGATACAGCTTAAGTCCCATGGTATTGCAGGTAGCATCTTAAAATGGATAGAGTTGTGGCTTTCAGATAGACAGCAAAGAGTGATGCTAAATGGTACAAAGTCATCATGGCAAAATGTTATTAGTGGAGTCCCCCAGTGGTCAGTACTAGGGCCATTACTGTTCATTATATTTGTTAATAACATTGAAAGTGGCCTAAGCAGTAAAGTTTTGAAATTTGCGTATGATTTGAAGGTCTTTAGGGCAATAACAGGTCAGGATGAGCATATCTCGCTGCAAAAAGACTTAGACGAACTTGTGAAGTGGTCCGAAGAATGGCAAATGAAATTTAACTTTGATAAGTGCAAAATCATGCATGTAGGTAAGCAGCATATGAAGGCTCCATACTTGATGGGTGGCCAAGTGCTATCAGTGACTCAACAGGAGAAGGATTTAGGTGTTATTCTAAACACAAAACTGGGGGCATCAGAACAGACCAAGGAACCCAGGAAGAAGGCACTGAGAATGCTCGGGGCAATAAACAGGAATGTATCATACAGAAGTGAGGAAGTGATCAGGAAGCTTTACTGTGCATACGTCAGGCCACATTTGGAATACTGCATCCAAGCTTGGTCTCCTAGCTATGAAAAAGAATGCTGGCTTTTGGAGAGAGTACAAAAGAGGGCTACCAAAATGGTTAATGGCATAAGCAACCTGGCATATGAGGAAAGATTGAAGAAATTTAATATGTTTTCCCTTAGATATAGAAGGCTGAGAGGAGATCTCATCGAGGTCTTTAAATTTGTCAATGGTCTGGAGAGGGGATACCTTGGGGAAATGTTTGAATTTAACAGAAATGATGCAATTAGAGGTCATAAATTCAAAATTAAAGTTAAACACAGCAGAACAAGGTTAAGGCAAACTTTCTTCACCAACAGGGTAGTGGAACACTGGAACCAGCTGCCAGAAAACATCGTCAGTAGCAGCACATTGAACATCTTTAAAAACAGCATAGACAATCATTATAAGAATATAGGGCTTGCTTTTCAGTATTACAGGGAGGGCTGATTGACAGTTTTGGTGGGCAACTGGTTCAGTGTACAGAGTGCAACCAAGAAGGGCCCTTGTGGCTCATAGTTGCACTAATCTTTTATGTCTTTATGTCTAACATCACGCCAGCTAATGATGACGCTTGCCAAGGACGGATATAGAGCAACCGGCACTGTACGAGAAACTCGAACGTCACGCTGTCCCGTTATCGACAGTAAAGTGATGTCCAAGAAGGATCGTGGCCCGTACGACACGTGGTTCGACACCAGCGAGGAGGTGACTATGACGAAGTAGAACGACAACCGCTACGTGACCGTGATGTCGAATTTCGACAGACAAACCCCTCGCACGCGCCAAACGGTGGGACAGATCCCAGCGAGCCCACAGGTTTGCGGATCAACCACGCAACAACTATAACAAGTTCATGGGTGGCATCGATTAGCATGACTGGCTATGTGGCAAGTACAGCACCAGCATCCTGGGGAAGAAGTGGTGTCCTTTAGGCGGCTGTTGGACATGGGGTGCTTAACGCCTGAATCCTACACCGGCATGCAGCAGAAAGCCCTCTGGGCCTGCTGGAATTCCAGAGGAGAATCGCTATCGCTTACCTGAGACTGCCTGGATTCGGGCCTGTGCGCGCGCTATCGTCACCCATGGCTATCCCAGACATGCGGTATGACCAGGTGGGCCACTTCATCGACATGGCCGATAAGCAACGGCGCTGTCAGTGACCTGGATGCACCAGCAAGCCTCGTTCGTAACTCGAGAAGTGTCGGGTCGTGCTCTGCATCCCTTGCTTCAAGCCATATCATACCAAGTAGTGCCTAGTTGGTACTCGGCTATTCTCAGCGCCCTCGTGTGTGGCATCATGCAAACTGTTTCGCAGCAAATGTGATTGTGAATTAAGTGGCTGAGAGTGTACTAACCGACTGCGTCCACTGTTTGCGGTCTAGCAGTATGTATTTTGTTCACTGACGTGTGGATAATACATACTGTGATTTGTAATCTCATAGTGTTTTCACCACTGATGGCACAGAATGGACACTTACAAGCTAAATTGATCCAACGAGTTTCAGGACTACCAACGTTTTTATCTCTTATGCGTGTAACACTGCATACATGTCAATTAAACGTATGCAATGATGCATACTCGTTCTTGCTTGCGAACTTAAGTGTTTGTTCCATAAGTATTTATATCGTTGTTGCAGTTGAGCTTCGCCATAAGCGATGCGCAAACTTGTAACATACAACACGGCCTGTTACGATTTACTCCCCAAAACATCCTACTTCCGCCCCGTGACCTCAAATGAGGACGGGCTGGACAATACAATTAGGATAGGAGTAAACATATATAATTTTCAGGATAATCTTGGCAAGCGATGACATTAGCTATGTCCATAAGTTTTAGCATTCTTATTAAAATGTTTATACTACCGGGCATTAATGGGTCAACTTGTGCTCGGCTGTGATCCACGCTTCCACCCAATAAGGAAGGCTTCGTACCAACAAAACCCGTTACTTTCGACCGTCAACTGAATCAACGGTATATGTCAATGGTTGCTGAGATATATAGGGAGCGTTGTTGTCTTCGGCGCCCCCCCCATAATTAAAGTTCAGCCGGGCTCAAGTAAAACATGCTCAACACCATGACAAGCCATATGCCTCAACGCGTTTCGTAGCAGGGAATACGAATCAGCCTTACTGCATTTCACAGCGATACAGCATTGTGCAACGGTCAAGAGAAGCGCCGCTCATTGAACGTGCTAGGCATCAGCCGACGTTTGAGGTCGCTGACTCTTCAGCTATGAGTCAGGAAACCTGCTGGCTCATCGTGTGATAGTTTGCTGATTTCAGCAGAACTGCTGAGGCGTGGGCATCGGCGGCTGGCGCTTGGGCTGCTGCCTGCTTGCTCTCAATGTAAGCGGCAGAAGTTAGGCTCTCGTAAGACATACACACTAGGGTGTGTCACAAAGGACCTTTTTTTGGAAATTGCACTTTGCTTAGTGAAATTATCGTGCAGATCACCTACAAAAAACCTGTGGTCGAATCCAAATCGAAATCAAACAATAAACAAAATATGCGACAGGCCCATAAAGAAACAAATTTGCCGGGCGCCCGGCGTTGAAGTCTCCAGTGATGGCGGTCCGTTGCGATTGACATCTAACACCACGCGTCCGGCCACCGTCGGAGCGCCGCCGCGGTGCTGTGACGAAAAAGGCGGCAGTGGGTGCTGTGGATGACTGATGGATGGATTGTGGTGATGAAGCTCATTAATAAAACTCAATGAAAGTGTTTAGTGGGGTAAAAGGCTTTTGATAAGCACCAGTCGCTTAATAAGTTGCCTGGATACCTGACGCATGAAAGAAAGGTTCACTTTACGTCGCTTGTTCGTTCCATTTTCAATCAGTAGATCTATCGGCGTATAATGCTAATATTTTCACTTTTGAAAGCTTGAACATCTTCAAAATTCCTCGTCTGTTTACATCGAAGACCAATTAAATCATTCTGAGACACTTGCTCTCTTATTGTTATGACAAATAGACCAGGCGAAATCGGCATCATGCTCCGTTCCACTACAACCGAAGGAGACGGGCATACAGCGACGTCACCTTTTGTACGAGCGGCCACATTTTTTGTACGAACTATCATTTTATAACTATACTACTTGTCTACATGCTCGACAGAAAACCCGACATTAAATCCTTTTTGTTGCTGAGCACTGGCATTGCCGACCTGTGTTTCAACTTCGCCACAATGTAACCGTGGCGGGCCTTTTCACCAATTACCTTCAAAGACGCCTCGGTCACCACTTTCACCATCCGTTCCACCGTCTGACTGTGCACGGAGCATGGCGGTACTTCGAGAGGACTCGCGATGATGTCTAGTAAGTCATCATCGGACAGTTGTTGCGTCAAGGGCGGCTCGGTTATCGCTTCATTACAACAATCAATCAGCTCCATGATGCTGTTTGCCCCCATATTCACTTTTGGAAGCTTGAACTTCCGCACTTCGTAAGTATCACTATCGACTTGAGTTCTGCGACACTGCTGGATTTGAGTGACCGCCCTTTCCCGTGTGGCTTGATCTTGGCCCGCTGCCATTGCTAGCAGTACTGCCTCAGGGTGATCAGTAGCTGTTGCGCTGTATTACCGGCTGCACCATGGCCGCTATCTCAGGTCGCAAACTTTTGAGAAGTTGCACGCTGTGCAGCGCATTGCCAGGACCGTCAGAACATTTCCAGTTCTTCTTGATGCAGAACCACATGGGAGTATAGTGGCACACGATTAACTCAGCTAGCATTCTCAGACTGTCTGATGGCTGTTCGGTTGATATGTAGAGCCGGAGAATTCGCGCCGCCAGAGTCAGCCACCTGGAGTGGTTTGGTGGACCGATCTTCATTTTCGCAGTTCTATCTGAGATACAGCCCTGGACACTACGCGCCAGACTGTACAGAATAGCCTGCTCTGAACTTAGGTCACTGAGAATCTCCTGAGTCATTTCTGAAATATTTTCGCCATCGATTGGCTCAAAATCGACCATTGGCAAGGTTTCTACTGCGCCTGCAGCAACCCGGCCAATCAGCCCACTAAACGACTTAGGTCCTGTTGTGACTCCATCTAACTGGCTAAATACTGCACGAAGATTAAGTTCATTTGCAAGAAGTTGGCACACAAACCAGTGGACGGGGCGTTTTTGTCCGAGCTCAAACAAACGGATAACACCACCTTTTTAGCCAGTATTAACTCTCGTGCCGTCACAGCCAAGCACAGAAACATCCGCACCAAACTCATATGCCACGGCGTTCAGGTCCTGAAAAATGTCCTCCGCTTTCCCAGTCTGTGGGGTAAAATGTCCTAAATATGCACTGTCTGGCTCGGATACAACCACAATGTGCTCTTCAGTCTTCTTTGAACTGGCTGTCGTAAGCGTGTCGTCTTTTCTACCGTCGAAGTAGAGACCAGATACACGACCTGCATGATCCTCATGGCTCTGGGCTACTACCTCTCTTCTAATCCGATCCCTTGCTCGCCATACTGTTTTGCTATCCACTATGCAGTCCATATCGTCAGAAGTGATCCGACCAATGTCCACTTGGAAACCGTTTATGATCGCAGCACACGCACGATTGGACACTCCGTGCCGATCTGCTGCTAGAGCCGTATTTGGCAGTTCGTCTGTGTTACTGTTCACCATATACTCTGACTCATTGACTACAGATGTGAGCGATGATGAATCTGTGGCGGAATATTGGTCTGAATTAGAATCTAGCTGGGCCATTCCAGAAGGTCCCGGTTGTGGTGATGTGACTCTCTCGGCGGTCAGACGCCTCCTTTCGTCCATGGCGCGTCGACCAGTGGTTTCACGGATATCTGCGGTGCCGATTTGCATTTGGCGAGGTCCTCTCTGGTCTTGGACAAAGGGAAACTCCATTCGTGGCACTTTGTCGGCCATCGCACATTTGCAGCTATCGATATCAGCACATTTTCGCGATATCGCGATATCACATTTCAGCACATCGATATCAGATATCAGCACGGCTCGTGTCGCCGTCGTTAATAGGTTGTCTCTACTGGTGATAATCCAAGTTTCCCTTGAAACTTGAGTAACGAAAAGGAACAGAAGACTTGGATTGACTAATAAAACAGGGATGTAAGGCATGCGAAGCTATTTTGTGTCGTTAGTGCGTACGCAATTTATTCGAATGATGATTCATAGCACTGTGAAAGGTGGAGCACAGACAAAGGAAAGTGGAGTGATCAGTCCTTCGATGAAGTTTAATCTTTACAATCAGATGTATCCCGGCTCCCCTGATCTGTTTTTGAATTACCAGAATCCATTCATAAGTCATCCACAGCACCGACTGCCGCCTTTTTCGTCACAGCGCCGCGGCGGCGCTCCGACGGCGGCCGACGCGTGGTGTTAGATGCCAATCGCAACGGAGCGCCATCACTGGAGACTTCAACGCCGGGCGCCCGGCAAATTTGTTTCTTTATCGGCCTGTCGCATATTTTGTTTATTGTTTGATTTCCATTTGGTTTCGACCACAGGGTTTTTTTAGGTGATCTGCACGATAATTTCACTAAGCATAAGAAAAACCGTTCAGGCGACACACCCTAATACACACTCTTCGCTGGTCGAGGGCCAAGACGTGCAAAAACGTTTTGCAAACAGCTGCGCACTCGCCGAGAACCGACATGGTCTGCGGCTGGCGACACCAATGGCAGCACGTCCGCGGCTGGCGACCGACACCAATGGCAGCACGTCCGCGGCTGGCGACCGACACCAATGGCTGCACGTCCGCGGCTGGCGACCGACACCAATGGCAGCACGTCCGCGGCTGGCGACCGACACCAATGGCAGCACGTCCGCGGCTGGCGACCGACACCAATGGCAGCACGGCCGCGGCTGGCGACCGACACCAATGGCAGCACGTCCGCGGCTGGCGACCGACACCAATGGCAGCACGGCCGCGGCTGGCGACCGACACCAATGGCAGCACGTCCGCGGCTGGCGACCGACACTAATGGCAGCACGTCCGCGGCTGGCGACCGACACCAATGGCAGCACGTCCGCGGCTGGCGACCGACACCAATGGCAGCACGTCCGCGGCTGGCGACAGACACCAATGGCAGCACGTCCGCGGCTGGCGACCGACACCAATGGCAGCACGTCCGCGGCTGGCGACACCAATGGTACCACGTGGTGGCCGGCAAGGATACAGCTCTGGTTTGGAACGCTATGTAAATTTCACTACACTTTGGTAAAAGCCCCAGTCAATAACGAATTGAACCCGCTCCGGCCCACCATCAATTCTACCCATAAGGAAAGCGGTGGATAGATGCAAGCAACTCGAGCACATTTGTTTGTGATAGAATGCCAATTCATGCGAGTGCCTGTTGTGCTTATACCCGTTGTGGTTTTCGTCTACCATATGTCCTTGATTGTCTGGTGGTTTTGTTAATTTGATTTCGTACCAAGCAACCACATTCAACAAGAAGAGCGCTACTCGTACATCAATACGATGCACCCCAGCAGGTACATCCATAGTGGTACATGAGCTCCTAATTATTCCCGTATTAGTATGATCACATGGACGGAAAATATATAATTCACCGGAGGCTTACCAGCTTGAGGCCTCAACCGCATCTGAATAGAATGAGTATTTTTCATTTGATTCTATTTGGCGTAGTAGTACGCCAAATGCTACTTCATTTATTACTTCATTCATTTGCTGGCGTAATAGTACGCTATAGCAAAATTGCGTGCGAATGTCCTGCATACAGAAGGTTTTTGTCCCACTGTTTAGGCATGCAACTACCTCCAGAATAGCAAACGAGCCAGACGTGAACTCTGGAGCTGGGCGGTTCCAGCCCCCGTTCATATGCTTGGCATAGGAGTAGCCCTGAGTGGAGCTCTAGGGCACTGGCAGCCAACGCCAGGGTAGGCAGGCTCTGTCATGAGTTAGGTTTGGCATTTGTTGACGAGTGGTGCAGGTTTTATCGCGCATGGGACTTCTATCAGAGGGATGGCCTGCACTTCTCAGAGAAGGGGGTGCATGCGTTAAGTAAAGTAGTATATGAGCATGTCCTCCAGGGAAACTAGACAATGAGGTGCGGATGGATGGAGTGGCACTGCCATCTCCGGGATATGCTAAGAGTGTCAGCCAAGGCAATAGAACCTCACACTCAGTAAATAGGGACAGCAGTAGGTCAAGGGGGCAGAGTGGTAGCTCGTCCAGAGATGAAAGAGCTACTCAACATGAAATGGTCAGCACTGGTTGTGGAACGTATGTTAAGTGCATGATGCTTAATGCTCAGAGCATTCCATCCAAACTTGATGAGTTAAAGTTTTTGTTGCCGAGGAAGAACCAAATATTTTGTTTGCATTACTGAGGCATGAATCAGTGAGGGGTATTCTAGGGATAACTTGCAGGACTATGAGATCGAGGGATACAACATGTTTTCGTGCAATAGGGGCCCAGTAGTGAAAGGGGGTGGTGCAATGCTCTATGTGAATAGCTTATTCAGTTCTCAAAGAGTAGGAGATGGGGTAAGAAATGTGTCAATGGAGTCCATATGGCCTGATGTCGCTGTGGAAAAGGCAACAAAGATAAGCTGAGGATAGGAGCTTTTTACTCATCGGGAACCTAGCCACATTCTCAGCAACTGGAGCTCGATAAGGTGATTTGCGTGAGGTCTAGATGGAGGTGAATCCTATTTACATTTGAGTAAAAACATACGGGCCTCAACTATAGGGAATAGTTTAGGTGGAGGACACTCTGAACATCTCGCAGACAAACGCGGGGCAAACATGACTGTGATCGAAAATAGCGGGCTGTAGGGGTGAGTGGAAAACCGCCCTCCAATAATCATGGCAAGTAGGTCATGCATGGGCCCGCAGTCAAGTCAGCTGTTTATGGATGTGATGTCTTTGTGTGTGATCCTAGGATCTTTTCCGATGCATTCTACTGGGTCGGCATATCCCGTCGCCACTCCCTATAGCCGGATGGTCAAGAGGTCTCCCAGTCATCCAGGGCGAGCTCTCGCGGTCATCCAGCCTCGAACATGCAACTTTTGTATTGCAAGACCTGTCAGCGAACCACTCAACGTCCATTAAACTTAACCGAACAATATCGGTTTTAGCTAAGATGGTCCGGGATAAAGTAACCATAAATAATATGCGTTGATATCAGATATCCATTGGTCAATCATTAATATCAGAAAGAAAAATGGAAGACCACCATGATCAACAACCAAGATGCGCTTTTGCATTGCGTCGCTTTCTGGTGCAAAATTTGAAAACGTCAAGGGAAAACTAAAAAACACCCATTCCCTCCTTCTTGCCATGGCATGTCAATGGCTACAAACACCGGTCACGACTTACGTGTCACTAGACAATTCCGGCGCAAGTTCGCGATCGTGTGATGAGCCGCGTGCGACTGCGAAGGTAATTAGAGAAGGAGGAGTAACTCTGATGGAGCCGCTGGTGCCGACCATTTCTGATACACGCCGGACGATGCGGTCATGTCCCGCATCGTCACGGCCGGATGTCACGCCTCCCCCCGTCACGCAGCGCCACAGCGACCTCGCCCCGACACCGTCACAGGCCGTTCAGCACACATGACCGCCTGACGAGCGGACAAAAGCGTCGATTGGACAGCACGTGATCGGGGCGGGGCCTAGACAGAATATCGAGCACCACGTGAGCAGGCGTCGTCGTCATCCATGTCTTGGTAGCTGGCGCCGGTGGCTGATCTTCTAGTAGAGATTGCTTCATTTCCGCTGGCAATAGAACATACTTAGCATCAGATGCGCAGCCGAGGCCCCCCTCCCCCTTAGCATAAAAAAAGACATAAAAATGCAGATGGAACGATATATTTTTAGTTTTACCATGCAAAAATCTAATTTTTCGGTTCGTTTCCTGCACAGGGAAATTTATCCGTTTCATCACATTCGTTTTGGTCACCCCCGCCTTAGAAAAATTATGGCTGCGCCATTGCCTGGTATGCATATGTCGCAGACATTTTCTGAAATTCTATCTTCATTGACACGTCATGGAATGTTATGAAGTCATGCCGGTAAATGACGTCATAAGTCAGCGATCGCTTTCATTGCGCCATTTTCCCCGAAATGCTAGACATTTCATAACGTGCCCAGGTGTGCCCAGCCAAATGCCGCAACCTAAAGGAAACAGCATGGTTCCATTATTTACCTACAAATTCAATGGCGTGGCTAATGGGGTTCCGTCCTGTACGATATTGGGAATAAGGTGAGGTGAGAACGGGAATGAGACCATCAAGGTTTCGTGGATGCTGATGATAATAATTGTGGTTGTATGCATGCACACTGTACGGTGATCTGCCTGCAGCTTGTCAGCAAACGGCACGGCAGAAGTGAAAGAAGCCAGCGACACGTCGACGCACGTCTGCGACAGCTAAAGGGGCACGGAAGGCTCTAATGAGACAGCCAAGCACTGACCGACCTTCTCTTCCTCAGTTTAAAAAAAAAATGGAGGAATTAATCATGGCAAGGTCCTTTTCTAGGCTCGCTTGCATTGGCAAACGGAACATTTTATACACTGGTGGCGTGTTATAGAGTAGTGGCGAAGTTAGGGTTTTGTAAGTTGGAGCATTTTGGAGATTTTGTCATAATTCCAATTGAAAAGAAATTGTTTTCTTGAAAAGTAGGTCATGCTCAGTTTGGCTAGGCTTTTGTATCGAAAATATTAGTTTTGGGTTGAAATCCTTCTGAAGGTTTAGTTGTATATGCGTGCATTAATGTGGTTTATGAATTCCTGGGATTTATGTTTCCAGTGCAATGTTTATGAATGTAACTAAGATGCGGGGATCACTCATCGTTTGTGCAAACGGGTACATTTCAATTTGTGAGCAAAGTAACACAAAAAGGGACTTCGGAAATGGAAAAAAATGGAAAAATGAACAAAAATGGAGTTCGGTAACATAGCATAGATATTCATGTTTAAAAAAAATATATGCAACATAACCTAACCTAGTGTGGTCTAACCTCCCTTTGGAAGAAATCGAAGAATATAATTTGAAAAATACCAAACAATTTATTATCTCAAAATTGCCCAAATCATAAAAACGTATTCTTTTCTAAGCTCATTGAACATAAAGTGCTTTTGAAGAAAAATTGTACTTTTTTGCATTTTAAAGGAATATTTTAAAAACAAGAGGAAACAAACGTAAGTGAACTATCTAATCAAACATAGCCGATTTGTTTCCTTTAAAAAGGCAAACTGCGTGTAATGCTTGCATCATGACCATCTTATAGTGCAATCATACCAGTTTGGCTATGTTTTGTTAGGTCATGGCCTGGTTTTTGTTCTTTTTACATTTCTATAATATATTACCTCACCCAAAGCCCCTTTGCCAGGGTCATTTTGCTCCAGAGGTGAAAAAAAGTGTCCAGCCTGTCACCTACAGAATATCGAACACCACCAGGCAGTCACATGTCGATAGTTCACATTAAGACCCGTATGCATGTGTGTGAGCGCGAAATATCGACCATGCCGCTGAAATGGAACAAAGAAGAACGCTTTAGTTCATATATGATCTCCAATTTGTTCAATTATATACGATCTTCAATTATTAATTAATATGTCAAATTACAACACACACTATAAGCTAACCTTGCTTCCATGGTGCGTGCCCATCAATATCCATCTATGGTGCATATTATTGTGGTTTAATGTACTCACGATATGTTGTGCACACATTTTACTTATCAAAGCAAAACCACAGGTTAAGCTAGCTTTTATTGTGAAAATATGCTCAATGTACGTCAGACAAATTTTATTTATTTATTTAATTAGACCAGGTTAGATATTTTAACATTTTTATTATTAAACAAACAAATTGTGCCCATATTGAAGAAACAATTCAAAGGTGGGTATGGCAAACCAGGCCGGACTATTTTAGATATTAAACAATAATGGTATGTTATTTTGCTTTCAAACTAAAAATAAGCATTTCTGAGGGGAATCAATGGTCACATCATCCTGATCATGCGAATACACATGGCATTACAATATGCTCTTCTACAAATTGAATGACTCATTGAAAATGAAATTCACCAATACAAATTGAATTCCCTTGTACAATAAGGACGTCAATATGGCACCAATACCAAGGAAGGAGTGTCATAGATCATATTTTGCATTAGTTTCAAACAATTCATTTTTTAAACCTCTTGGTCAATGCAGCAAGTTCTGCTTATGGCAAAACATGGGCCCTGACTCAAATAAATAAAACCCGTGGAAGTGACCAGATGAAATTATTAAAATAAAGGCTTATATTGGAAGAACCCAAGCATTTCTTGTCATGATAAGGATTACAGAAGTCTGCAGTGTGGGAAAATGGCTGAAATAATATGTTAGACTGAGAAACGGGAAAAGTGTTACTTCAGTCAGGTATTACCAAGGTTGGGTTTATGTCTTGGAATTCTGAAATTGGAGAGGAAAATTATGTGGCATTACAGGTTGGCATAGAGGAGAGGACTTTGAGGACTTTTCTTCTAATCTGAATCCTGGATTATGAGAGGAAAATTGTGTTGCATTCCAAGTTTGAGAATGATGTGATTTGTTTGTCATAAAAACAACTATTTTCGCATTTTTCACGGTCGTGCTCCGTGTTTAATGCTCCCATGATCATGACCAAACATCAAGGAGATCGCAGTCATTGTCAGACTCAATTCCTCTTTTGGACAAATGGAGTGGAAGAGTTCCTAGAGATAAAATTATATTTTTCGCGGCCAACATAACAGACAAGACCATGTTTGCAATACTTGTCATGACTTTCGTCTTTCAGAGACGAAACACCACCTACGCAAACATACGCAAGTTCAGCTTCAACAGCGCTTTGGTACTTATTAGGTAGATACGTGCACACTGAAACCAGCTTTGAAAACAAACTGCGCCGGAAAGCGGAACTGTTGCGTCGGATTCAGTCTCTGGGAGGTGACAGGATACTGTTCCGCCCGTCCGCCGCTTGAGATCGCCGAAAGTGACGCCTGGTAACGGTTTCGGGCATCGACGATTGCAACAAAAGTATTGGTGATGGATAAAATCCGAAGGACTTGTGAGCATCACAAAGAGTGGGGATATCCGCACGTATAACTTTCTCCACGAATTGTCATTCCACAGTGGTGTAGAAACAGTGGAAAGCGGAGCCTTTTCCACGGACTGAAACACGTGCAGCCCGTGTCACGATGACTGCGCCCGCACACTCTGCAGCCACTGATCGTCAATTTGAAAATTATAGTCGGTACATGGGGCCATGATGAGAAGGTGACGGCAAGTCGCTAAGTTTAGCCGTTCCCGAGAACCAGATCAAATCGTGAAGAACGCCCAAAAACGTCGCTTCCGCTTTTCACACACCCCTCGCGTGCGCGTGGCGCGTAACTCGGGAACGGTTGCCACGACGATATTGACAATTGTCGTGGCAATACTGAGATGTTGGTTTGGTGTCAATCGGTCCATTGGTTGTCGAGATATTGCGGTTTGAATCGGGCCGATGGGGAGAGCTAAAATTGGTGATTTTACGAACGCAAAATCTCAGTTTTACATGCTATTCCTATGGGCGACCGGTCATTCTCCGGACACCCGTTCTCTCAAGACTTCGGTGACGTGCACGCGCAACACGTTGACCCGACCGTAACGAAATTGTGCCAGTCGGATAGCCAACATTTGTAGCTTTCACGTGATGTCTGCCATATCTCGTTACCTGTGATGTGAGCCGTGCCACACGCCACAAACTTCGCTTGAAAACGGAACTGTTGCGTCGGGCTCAATCTCTGGACGGCGACGGGACAGTTCGTAGGTGGCAGGCTTACCACGGCAATGTTAAAACCTATGGACTTTACCACGAGTGGTAGAGTTTTTTTCCCCCCCCCTGTCCCCTCGATTATAGCTACTAAATTGTTTCTGTACGCTTCTGATACATGCACTGAAACGAGATGAGTATGTATATGTCTGTATTGTTAGAAAGTACAAATTGACTGGGTATGCTAAGAGGAAAAGCGGCCTGATGATAAATACAATCAATACGCAATGCTAATACTGTACCGTAGGTTGTCACCACAACCTGATATATTTTTCATATATCTGTCACCCACGCTCGTGGCCGAGTAGCCGGTGTTTTCACCTCTGTTTTACTCTTCAACTGAAGAGTAAACATTTATAGCACAAAGAAGTGGTCACATCATCTTAATCGTATTTGCAAAGATAGCAATTCAAGGTATAATTTTTAAAATGTGTCAACCACCTCAAGCACAAATTTACCAATATTTGTAGGTGAATGCACATAGGTGCAACGCAGTCCTTCCTAAAGTTACGCACAAAAAAATATCTGATGGTTAATTTTAAGTGTGCGGTGCAATCCATATTATATCATTTGGGTCATCACCAGTTTGGATTTCTGTATACATACCACATTTAAAATCAGTATCACATTGGGAACTAAAATTGCCAGTAACATTTACTGAAATATGACAAAAGTACACCCCACAGAGCTGGACTGGAAAAACTGGCTGGTCTTAAATTTTGTAATCATCCAGAACATAATCATTTGCAATTTTATGGTGCCCTTTTTGTAGATTAGTCACTTCAGTGAGGCCAGAACATGGAAATGAAGAAAAAGGTGGAGTCTATAGTGATGAATCCCCAATTAACTTTGGTGTAATTTTAGAAGCTGAATTCAGCAAAAGGTTTACCACAAATGGAATGAATCTGTAATGTAATGTTGTGTTTCTTATAGATCACTGGTGCCCTGTGCATATAAAATACATAGCACCACAAGATTAAAAAACTCTGTATTGGGAGGCAAGAATATTAGTTCATTAAGTTTGAACTTCCATACAAATTTATGAACTTCGAGAGAGTGGAATACTACGACCTCTTACTTCCACTGTATGGTTTAATCATGTTATTTGATGAGGACTGCACGCCAATGGGTGTTTGACAGCATGCAAAAATTGGACAAAGGTCCTAAGGAGTATTTTTTTTTTGCATGGCAATTGGGATGAAAATTGTCCTTGAAGATGGATTGCTCAGTCAATTTTCCAATACATCCCAGATTACATGTTTACCCATATCTATCTCTGAGTAATGCTGTGAGTGTTTCTGATCCAGTTGTGTATACATGCACCTTATTTCCATCCAATGGAGGTCAACAAATATGGCAACCAATTGAAGCAATTGGGTATGTGCAGATGTCCTGCAGCTGTGTTCTTGCTATGGGGAAATTTAAAGAACAGGCTAGTTCACCCAGCATTTTCACCCAGGCGAGACAGGCTCCAGGTGCGCCGCCTGAGCGTCACTCTGCCGCTTAGGAGAGGCTCCAGGAGAGGTTCCAGGAGGGGCCCCAGGAGAGGCGGGCTCCAGCAACGCCGCCTGAGGAGTGAACGAAGCTGGAATGCGAAAATAATGACATGGCAATAACTTAATGACCAGATGAAATCGACCCTATGTAGGGTGCCAGGTCATTTCTATCCCTCGTCTCACTTCAAAGTTTTCTGAACCAGCTCCTGATCCGCTCAAGATGTTCTTGAAGACTAGCATACCTTTTGCTAAATGATGATTATACGTTGGGTACCTTGTGTGTAACATCATGTTGGATGTCCAGGTGCCAGTGGGGATCCCCGACTACCCCGCAATGATGCAGTTTTGCGGGGTGAGGGCAAGAAACCCAAGCTTAAGGGGAGGGTGTACCCCTTCACGATCGAGTTTGGGCAAAATCATCAATTTTTTTGTTTTTTGCTGTTTTCGGGCAATTGGAGCATGGTCTTTCGAATGGCGTTGGTCTTTTTTGGCATTAAAGTATAATAATATCTCAAAAAGTAGTTTTTATCTACCTATATTTTCCTTCTACGGACACTGGTCTTATATTTTTACCCATATCATCAATATTTATGGACGGATTTTCACACTTAAACCACGAATCGATAGATCTTTTAACGCTGAATAGCGTCGATTAAGTGCGGCGATTCATTTGTTAAATCGATATTCATTGGTTGTTAGAGCGTAGCCTTGCGGCAGCCGGCCAATCAGAGAGCTCGTTTCATGGTTGTCAGCTGACGGCCGAGACGCTGGAATTGTTTACATCCTGTGGGCTTGTTTAGCGATATTCTGAGGGTGACGAAGTTTTGCGTGCTTGATATTATTGCTATTTTGGCCAGAAATGGGCAGGTATCGGGGCAAAAAACGACGGAAGTTTCAAGGCGACCAGCATGTGGTGAAAAAACCTAGGTTGGATCAACAGACAGGAGCAGAGGATGCTGGAGAAGGTATTGTGGGCGATTGTGGCGCACCAAAAGTTGACTTGGATACGTCTGCTTCTGGACGAAAAATACAGAATGAAGTCATAACGAGCACATTTGGAGCAGAGAGGAAAATTACTGGGTTTCGTTTGATGGATGTGGAATTGCTCAATGATTTCATTGCAAATCTGTGCTGCCCTGAATGCCAGGAATGTAATCTCAAGTGTGTATCCGAGACTCAGCGAGGCTGCCAGTCTACACTGAGATACGAGTGCCAGTGTGGGTACTCACAAGCTCTAGGGACATCAAAAGAGGTACCAAAGGGAGGCTATGAGGTTAATAGCAGATTCACTCAAGGAATTTTGGCCATTGGGAAAAACAGGACTGCAGCAGAAACTCTGCTCACGCACTTGAACATGCCTCCCCCTGTAAGTGTGAAAGCATGGGAAAAGTATACAGACAGGATTCACTCAGCCTTGAAAAATGTGTCAAAGAAATCCATGGCAAAAGCAGGTGAGGAGTTGAAGAAAGATGGTTGTGATGTTGCTGTTTCGGTTGATGGCACATGGCAGAAAAGGGGATTTTCCTTTAAAAAAATGGTGTTGTGACATGCGTCAGTGTTGCAAATGATCTGACACGCAAAGTCCTTGATGTGGAACTGCTCACCTCCTACTGTCAGGCTTGTGCACTTGCCAAAACCAGAATGTCAGGTGAGGAGCTCAAGGAATGGATGGCAGGCCACAAGTCTGATTGTACATCCAATCATGATGGATCAGCTGGCTCCATGGAGCCGAAGGGAGCTCTAGCAATATTCAGACGCTCTGAAAAGACACATGGGCTGAGGTACACCTCTTTCCTGGGAGATGGTGACAGCATATCATTCAAGACAGTGAGTGAAGCAGTCCCTCCTGTGCACGAAGAAAGGGAAATAGAAAAGCTTGAGTGCGTAGGGCACATTCAAAAGAGAATGACCAATCACCTAATGAAGAAGGTCTCTGAGTGCAAGAGCAAACAATTCACAGCAGATGGTGGGAAGAAAGTGAAAGGTATTGGTGGACAAAAGAAGCTCAGTAAGTGTGCCATCGCCAGAGTGCAAGGTCACTATGGTGCTGGCATCAGAGACCACAAAGGTGACCTAAGCGGAATGAGGAAGGCTGTTTGGGCTATCTACTTCCACCGCAGAGGTGAGCATCAAATGTGTGGCACATGGTGCACAAAAGATGAGAAGGCAAACAAGAATGCACTGCCTTCATACATAATGGATAAGATCAAACCTGTGTTCAGGAGTCTGGCAGCCCCAGATCTCCTACAAAAGTGCCTGCATGAGGGACTCAAAACACAAATGAGTCCCTCCACAACATCATCTGGACCAAGTGCCCCAAGGAGGTGTTTGTGGGCAGAAAGAGGCTAGAGATTGGTCTCAATGAGGCAGTGATCCAGTATAATGATGGAGAAACTGGAAAAGTAGAAGTGTTCAATGAACTGTACCTAGGTACTGGATACTACACATCCAGAGGAATGATCAGGCGGGACAGGAGTCGTGTGCTGTCGTCACTGGCAGAAAGTAGCAAGAAAACCAAGCAGAGGAGGAAGGGCAAAAGCCTGTAGAAGAAGGCTGATGAAGCTGACTACAATCCAGGAGGCTTCTAACAAGTAAGAACTGACTTAGATTAGCAAATAAGATCACGCTAGAAGTGTAAATTTTCAACATTAATTTTAGAGAATCACTTTTTTGAACATCATGGCTTGATTATTTTCAACATTTTTCAAAAAGTTGTGGTCAGATTGGGTTGAAAATTTCCAGATGTGTTCTAAAATGATGTTGCTTGGTCCTAAACCTATTACTTTAAGTTTGTATTGATTACTAAACTGACCAGCTAGGTATTAAGCTCAAAACTGTTGTGCGCACGGGCCTTTTTCTCGATTTCCTAGGAAATTAGACTGTCACATGACTATTTGGTATAAAGAGCAACTTTTTTTTTAAGGTTTGGGACCTAGCTTATGTGGTTGTAAACAGCTAGCAAAAATTTGAGTGTAAATGCCCCACTCCTTTTGCAGGTATGCTTCAAAAACTGGAGGGTGGCTTTCGGACGCAGCGCACAGCGCCATCTCGATTTTTCATGGCCTAAGGCAGTTTTATAGAAAAAATGATTGTTCCATAGCAATTGCATTGGGGTCAAATATATTATTACAAAGTATAAAAGAGTATGGTTAAAAAATGAAGAATTTGGGTCTCCTGGGTACAACCTCCCCTTAAGAACGGGATTGAGGGGAAAGAAGGAGCGGCAACCAAGGCGGACCACTTCGCGGACCCCCTACGGGTCCAACTCCTCCAGGCCTCTTCTGGGGGGGGGGGGGTGACAGGGGTGTGCGCTGTAGCGTAGGCATAACTCAGACGGTCGGCCACCACCACCTAAACTGGAGCGCTCAGGAATCGACCCAAGTTCAGTAGGGCCCACGCCTAGGACGCCTCCCTCACCTGGACCAGGAAATCGCTGGACCTAGCCATCTTGGCGGTGACCCCCGCTCCTGCCAGTGTTCACTGATCTATCTCGTTTGTTTATTGGGTGGTTCACGACGCACTTTATGCACATGCACGGCTAATGGCGCCGCCCGCACTGTTTCGCCGGTAGGTCGTGGGATTGGGAAATGTCCAGAGCGGCGCTAGTGTCGAATCCAGAACCTTTGGCACCCAGAGCCCGACACCTTAACCACTCGACCATCCCGCCCCCACTGATCCATCTCCTTGACGACCTCGAAAATGCAGGTGCGTGTCTGTGTCCTCTTCGTCCTCTTGATGAAGACATTTGATTCGCTCTCCGGGAGATCCCACGAGGATGGCTGCCGAGTAACCGGACGGGATCGGTGCTCCTTCCAGATAGGAAGAGGAGCAGGAGATTCCCGGAAGCCCGGATGGAAATGTGATGCGCGGTGTGGTGTGGGTGTGTGGATGGCATCCAGCCACGGAAACAAATACACTGATGAGGTTTTGCAAGGAAAGACAAGGGTAGTCGGCGCATGCTAAAAAGAGAAAGACGCAGAGATTGGAGGGATGGATAGTCGATCAGAGGTGGGCACAGTATGTCGACACGCCGGGTTTTGCGCTGTCTTTTAAGCCAGAAAGGGAACTCTGAATGACTGACATATTGGCAGGTATGGGGCACAGCCCTCAGACGTCGGCTGGCCGCCAGCATTGCCCGATTACCCATGGACGCCCTTAGAAGAGCGTCAACAGGCTTTTTGTCCTCTAGCGGTGGAAAGGTCCTACCTGTTGGAGAGGCTCTGTTGGAGAAAGATGCTACCTTATTTAGGCCAGCCTACGTGGCATCTGGTGATAAGGTAAGCACCGTGGTAAATGTGGAAGACGCAGCACGGCAAGCAAAGACATATGAAACGTTACCTTATTTATACCAGCCTACGTGGTATCCGGTGAAAAAGTAAGCACTACGGTAACGGTGGGATACGCAGCATGGAACACAAAGACGCTGGTATAACGGACAGGCGCACATAACACATAGATACATGTGTATACCTTACATGATAAACTTTGGTGGTGGCCAGCAACACTGCCTTCGTCTGTCTCCTCGGTTTTGTTGTGGATGGACCGGTGGACGTGAGAGAGATGACTGACTCTGCTGATTATCTGTGCCCTGGACCCGAAGCGAAGGCCCGGCTGTCCAGGGCGAATCGTGGGATCCCGGGTTCAACCTTGGAAGTGAATGTTTAAGTTAATAGCTTGGGAGAGTCCGAAGGGAGTATGACCAAGATGCTTGGAAAATCCGAAGGTAAAAATCAAGTGTAATATAAAGAGAGAAGAGATAAACTACCGATTTTATCCTAATGGATACGTCCTGCCTGATTTTGATGGTAACGTACACGATTACGTCCTGCAATAGCGGAGGAAAAATTGGCGTTTGACTTCAAATGGCTTGTCCCACGTTGGTTCTATCAAGGAAATCGAAAAGGAGATCGAGGAACTCCGGATCTTCATTCCCGAGCAATGTCATCAGTATTTCAGATTATTGACGAAGGAATGGAAAAGTATTCACGTTGTGTGGTATAAATAGGACACGGAAGTGAAGGTTGTGCGACGGATAATGAATAAGAATAACGCACATGCATGACAAAATGAAGCGTGGAGTATTTAGACCAAATGGTAATTACGTGTGAGTTGTGTGTGTCCCGGTGGAAACCGGGCGGGGACCACCTCCTCTAGACGCGTCTTCTGGTTTGATGAGAGCCGTTTGTGAAGGACGGGCTTAATATTGTGAGCGTGCGTCTCACGCTCACATGCTAACTTTTCTTATCACCAATAAATCAAGGACTGAGGAAATACAATGTTTGGATTCTCGAGAGTAATGAGGTAATGGTCTGCATCATCATTGACGATACTGTGCAATGGAATGTACGCTTGAAGAGATAAATGCACTAGGTTGGGTGACACATGTTAGGTCGCGAAACGTGTCTTTGGAATCAAGAGAGGGCATCCGATTGGCACATTTTTTTCACCTCTGGCGTGTGAAGTGGTGCTGTGAAGCGATGGTCTGACCGGTGATGCTGTCGGCTCCCCCATCAGGCCATCGACCGCCCCGGGGCCCGTGCGGTGGCCCGGCCGCTGGTCAGGCATGGCCACCCCACATGTTCCCGGAATGCCGATGGCTCCAGAGCAATGTGAGTTGAAGGTGCGCGTGACGTGCGAGGTAAAGGTGTCGGATGACGTGATGTATGAAGTGGGTGGTGTTGTGCACGGCATTGAGGCCATACATGGAGGAGCGTGAGTCAATGCATCTGATGATGGGTGTGTTTATGCAGAGTTCGAAGCAGTGTCGGCGCCAGGGTTTTGTGACAGTTTCGGCACACAGCTGTGCTCAAGGGTACAACTTCCCAAGCATGCGAGGCTGGATGGCCCGGCCCACCAACTAGCACGGCCCAAGGTGGCAAACTCCGTGCCCCTGCGAGGGCTAACCTATCCCTACCATACTATCCTGGATCTGCCCATGACCATGTTGATAGACGTGGAACATTCTGAACGAGCCAAAGCTCCAAAAGTCTATTCGCATGGATGATGCGTCTTATGTTCCTATCCCTAATTTTCATTTTCACACACCCCTCACCTCATGGTCCGTCACCTTTGCCGATCTGAGTTTGAGCTTCTCACGTGCATGCTACAACAGCAGATGGAGCAGGCTCCGGCATCGGCACGGCGGAAGGATCACCTGGCAGCTTTAATGGAGCGCATGTGGGCTGCTGGCCCGCCAACAGTGCCGCCCGGATCTGCCCCCGGCGGATGGGCGCTGTATGACCAACGCAGTCGATGCGCCCGAAAGCCCAAATAATCAACCAACCTGCCCCCGGCGGCCCAAGGTCTGGCACCGCCGCTGATGCCCGACCTCGCCCGAGGCCGTCGGCCGCTGCCACCCCGGCACCCCGTCTAACGTCCTCTGCCTCGCTACGGGAGTTTGAGGCATGGAGAAGCAAGTTCAGCGGGTATTGTTTGCTCACAGGAATCGACCAAATGACGCACGCAGAGCAGAGAGCCGCTCTTCTGTCGTTCCTGGATGACGACTGGGCTCGTGTAGTTCGGTTTGGACTCCCAGTCTCGGACGTTGTTGGCATGGATGACATTATCTCCTCCATGCACATGCATCTCAGGCGGCAACGTAACATCGCAATCGACAGGCGGGATTTCCATGTGCGTGTTCAGCAGCCTGGGGAGTCGGTGGACGACTTCATCTACACGCTTAAAGAAATCGCGTCGTGCTGCGATTTCTGCACACACTGCGTGGACGATCGGTTTCGCGACCATCTAGTCGTCGGTACTATCGATGACGAAGCTCGGCGGCGCATGCTGGAGGTCCCCAACCTAACATTTCAGACTGCGACCGACATTTGTCGCGCATCTGAAAACTTGACCAGCAACAGCTTGGAGATCTCCAAGTCGGCCAACCCCGCCCTGGGCAATGTCACGCGATATCGTTCCGACCGTAGCCGGCCCAGGCAACGCGGCGCCGAGAGCAGGTCACCCGCCCCAGGCGGTAGGAAGTGTAACTGCTGTGGTGCGGCACAGCATGCTGACGCGCGGGACTGTCGCGCGAAAGGCCGCACCTGCCACTATTGTCATCAGAAGGACCACTTCTCGTCGGTTTGTCGACGAAGACAGGACAGCCGTGGCCACGCACAGCGGACGACTAGTTTCAGCCGAGGCCGCGAGGGAAAATCAGTTGGTGGTGGTCCCCGCCAGATGTCAGTTATATTTGCAGATCTGGACGAACATGCATCGCCACGCCAAGCAGACACGGCGAACAAGTGCATATCAGACGTGCTGCTGCAGGGCGTTCGCATTCGCGGGTCGCCTCGGGTGAAGTTGCAGCTGCACCATCGCGATGGCAGCGAATATACAACCGTCTGAACGCCCGATACCGGTGCTGAGGTATCTGCAATGTCTGTGCGACAGGCAAAAGCGATGGGGGTGAAGATCCATGGCCTCGCCCCGTCCCCGTCAGCGCTGTGGACTGCTGACGGCCGCCAGATGAAGACTGTTGGCGTGTGCAACATGAAACTTCAGTTGCATGACGTCACACGTACGGTCGAAGTTACCGTTATGCGGGAGCTGCATTCGCCGCTGATGTCCTGGCACGACTGTGTCCAGCTGGGAATATTGCCAGACACGTTCCCGACCCCTATCAAGCGCGCCTGCGACCATCCTGGATCGGAAACGTCGATAAATCCGGATCCAAAGTTCTACCGCAAATCTGCAATGGAGTCGCCGCTGCCGAGTGTAGCGTGTGTGGACACAACCGTCTACAGTCCAGCATGCATGCCGAGCCGACGCCGACCAAGCAGGCGTGCTGCAGCGACTGCACAACGAGAGCTGGACACTGCAGTCACTGCTGACCAGCGTGATATGAACACGACGGACACCAGAAAGCCACCCACGTGGCACCCCTCCTGTGATGTCGAGTGTGGAGGTGTCCCCTCTGCGGAAGTTCGTCAGGCACACTTCGATGCTATGAAGGCGGACTTTCCGCACGTCTTTGACGTCAAGTCCAGCCTACGAAAAATGGAAGGGGATCCGATGCGGATCGAGCTGACCAACGACGCCGTACCGCACGCCCTGTTCACCGCGCGGAACATTCTATTCTGCTGGAGGGAGGAGGTGCGAGAGCGGACTGAAGGCGGACTTTCCGCACGTCTTTGACGTCAAGTCCAGCCTACGAAAAATGGAAGGGGATCCGATGCGGATCGAGCTGACCAACGACGCCGTACCGCACGCCCTGTTCACCGCGCGGAACATTCTATTCTGCTGGAGGGAGGAGGTGCGCAAACAACTGGATGACCTCGTTGCCAAGGACATCATTGAGCCGGTGGAGTACCCCATGGCCTGGTGTCATCCCATCGTGGCGGTGGCGAAGCGGTTATCTGACGGTACGGTCTCAGGCTGTCGTATCACCACGGACTTTACAAAGCTCAATCGCTTTGTGAGAAGGCCAGCATATCCAGTCCGATCACCGCACGATGCTGTGGCATCGATCGAAGGAAGACCCGTGTTCTTCAGCAAGATGGACAGCAAATCTGGTTACCACCAGATTGAGATCCATGAGAGCGATCGTGACCTCACGTGCTTTATCACACCGTGGGGCCGATTCCGTTACAAAAGGGCTCCAATGGGCCTCATCAGCTCCGGCGACGTCTACAACATGCATGGTGACGCAGCTCTAGGAGATCTCCCGCAAACGTGCAAGATTGTTGACGACGTCCTGGCCTACGATTCTGACTACGGAAGTCATCTGAAGCATGTCTTCAACATCCTGAAGAGATGTGACCAGTATGGTATCACGTTGAACCCAGATAAGTGTGTGTTTGCCGAAGAGCAGGTGGAGTTCTGTGGTTTCAGTATCAGCTCTGCTGGGTACACCGCTGATCAGAAGAAGGTCAAAGCCATCGCAGAGTTTCCGCAGCCCAGCAACATCACAGATCTGAGATCTTTCCTCGGTCTGGTAAATCAGCTCGAAGCATTCTCTACTGAGGTTGCCGCGGCGGGAGAACCGCTGCGACAATTACTGAAGAAGAAGAACATGTGGATGTGGACTTCGGAGCAGACGAAGTCGTTGAAGGAGGTGAAGCGGGCTCTGGTATCACCACCAGTACTCGACTTACATGACCCCCGGCGCCGTACGGTTCTAGAGACGGACGCCGCTCGCCTCGGGGCCTCGGATTTTGTCTCCGCCAGCAAGATGGCGATGGGCAGTGGCACCTCGTCCAGAGCGGATCCCGTTTCTTGTCTGAAACTGAGTTAAGATACGCCGTGATCGAGCTTGAGCTGCTCGCTCTGGTATGAGCATGCAAAAAATGTGCAATGTATCTCACTGGCATGCAGCAGTTTGAATTGGTGACTGATCACCGTCCGCTCGTCCCGTTGCTAAACAGCAAAAGTCTGGCGGACATTGAGAACCCCCGGCTTCAACGATTACGTGAACGGTTGACACCCTTCAACTTCGTTACAGTATGGCGGCAGGGAAAACTTCACGCTGTGCCACACGCTTTGTCCCGTGTTCCGGTGGATAACCCCACCGAGGAAGACGAGGAAGCGGAGCGAGATGTCGGTCACCAAATCGGCAGCCTGGTGAAGAGGTTAGTATCTGAGGTATCTGAAGACGGCACCAGTACCTTTAAGGACATAGCATTGACAGAAGTGAGAGCTGCCGCCGACAGGGATATAGAAATCATTACGCTTTGAGAGGCAATTTTGGCTGAATTCCCAGAACATAAGTCACAGTTGAACCCAATATGCAGCCGTTTTGGGGTCTCCGAGACCGACTGGCGGTAGATGATGGCCTGGTGGTATTCGGCCAGCGGCTGGTCTCCGCAGAGCCACACTGCAGAGGCTCCACGCCAACCATCAGGGGCTCGAGCGCACCAAGCGACGTGCCCGTCAAGTAATCTACTGGCCACGGCTGGAGCAGGACATAGCCAACCTAATCGGTGCCTACAAAACCTGCCAACTACACCTGCCCAGCCAGCAGAGGGAGCCGTTGATGGTGGAAAAGAGGTCTTCGAGAGTGTTCGAAGCAGCTTCAGCTGACTACTTCGCCTGGGCCGGCCACACGTTCTTGGTATACGTGGATCGCCTGTCTGGGTGGTCGTCCGTGTCACACGTAGCCGGCGAGGCTGCGTGTGACACGAATAATAACGGCGAATTTCAATAATTTGTATCACCAACGTATCTTATTTTCGTCTGAACGTGATGTGAAAGGCTATCTGAATGTCTCAACATCCAACGAATAGATAGGTATATGGTATGTGATGCACATGCGTACAAAGCAGCCTCACTCAATCATGCTGCTATGTAATTCAAACAGCGAATAAATATGAACCTTTGTCTATATTTATATGCCCAGTGAGTGATGCTGAAGCTTCAAATGAGAAACCGCGGCTGTATCATGATTTTTACTTTTACAAACCTCAGAGTTCCTTGTATGGCCAGAAATGGGCATTTGCTGGTGTACTAGAAGACATAAGGTAGCCTATATTTTCCTAACTATCGATTTTTGGACAATACTGCGTTGTTTCCATCGACTCAGCTCGTCGAGACGATCAAAAAGAGATACTATTCGACCCACGTATCTGGATTGGTTCTCACAGCCAATATGGTGCCGAATGCCGAAATTATTCAAACGCATTTTTAGAAAAAAATGCCGATTGCCCAGCGATCTAATTTTATGCCAAATTGTTAGGCACATATCAAGGTAAAATAAAATCAGTACCTGAATTTGATAACACCACTTTGAAAATTATCGACACAGGCTAACCGGGATAGGCCCGACCCCCTAAGCCTTTCGGTATTTGTTTTCTACAACACTACCACAAGATATACCAGCTGACGAAATGTTGATGCGTATCTATAACCTTGTGGGTTTGTCTTTTAACCCGTCTCTCCGGTCAGCTCCTCACACCCCGTTTCGAGGGGGGCGGACAGTAACCCCCCTATAAAATCCAAACGAAGTGTCACACGAAAACGAGGGGTCATTGGAAAGCGCTCGACGAGTAGGGCGCGGGTCCCCCCAAAACAATTTCCCCCAAAAGTGACGTCACTATGGGGCTAGATGTTCACGACTTTTCACGACTTACATTATGTTTTTGGCTCTGGGAGTTCATTTTAAGATATTTGAGAGAAAGAAAAAATATTTGGAATCAGAAAAGGACAGCGAAATCGACCAGGGCCATAAAGTGTTTTGGCTCCCCTCCCCCATTTTGATTTTCGTTATTCAAAAATTTTGAGTTTTCAAGTTTTCTTTAATTTTAAACTACAATCTGGAATCGAGACATCATAATACAAATACGTTATATAGCATGTATTTGCGTTATGTAGTTGTATTATATAGCATGACGTGGTTCTAATTCTGCTGCTCCCATCTCCTTAGCAGACAGGCAGGTTTGACGGGACCTTCCGGCCCCCCACGAAGTTGGTTTGGCAGCGGGCTTGAAGGTATCCCCCCACCATTGGTTTATATGCAATTTTACCGATTTTATCCACGCTGTCTTGCATGTTTTCTGGCAATATACACTGAAAACACTTTTACCTGAGGACTGCGAATTTACCCGACCAGCGCGAATACCATGTGCATGGTTATGCGTCATGAGCGTATTCATGATCCCGGGTAAAATGATCACTCGCTGTCTTACTCGCCGTTCTCTAAGCAATCCGCATTTCAGTACAATATACTAGTCACACTAGCTCACTACCCGCCCCATCCGAGTAAAGCATCCACCTGGTAGGAATGTTCCAAAATATCCGTTGTCAATGATATCGTGTACTCGCCAGCGCAAGCATCTATCCGAGTACGTACTCGCTGGTGTTGGTTACTCGAAAGGCGCGGGTAGAGACAGATTATGCAGGATTATTGGACCTGCTGTAGAAAGTTTTTTTGTTCATAGTGGATTCAACTTGCGATGCAGTCGCCATGTTTATTTTTCCCAATTGCCGGCCGTTAAGAAGCGGTGTGTTAGACATAAAGACATAAAGACATAACAGATTCGTGCAACTATGAGCCACAAGGGCCCTTCTTGGTTGCGCTCTGTACACTGAACCAGTTGCCCACCAAATATGTCAATCAGCCCTCCCTGTAATACTGAAAAGCAAGCCCTCTATTCTTATAATGATTGTCTATGCTGTTTTTAAAGATGTTCAATGTGCTGCTACTAACAATGTTTACTGGCAGCTGGTTCCAGTGTTCTACTACCTTGTTGGTGAAGAAAGTCTGCCTTAACCTTGTTCTGATGTGGTTAACTTTAATTTTGAATTTATGACCTCTAATTGCATCATTTCTGCTCAATTCAAACATTTCCCCAAGATATCCCCTCTCCAGACCATGCACAAATTTAAAGACCTCGATGAGATCTCCTCTCAGCCTTCTATATCTAAGTGAAAACATATTCAATTTCTTCAATCATTCATCATATGCCAGGTTGCTTATGCCATTAACCATTTTTGTAGCCCTCTTTTGTACTCTCTCTAAAAGCCAACGATCTTTTACATATCTAGGAGACCAAGCTTGGATGCAGTATTCCGAATGTGGCCTGACATATGCACAGTATAGCTTCCTGATGACTTCCTCACTTCTGTATGATACATTCCTATTTATTGCCCCGAGCATTATCAGTGCCTTCTTCCTGGCTTCCTTGGTCTGTTCTGATGCCCCCAATTTTGTGTTTAGAATAACACCTAATTCCTTCTCCTGTTGAGTCACTGATAGCACTTGGCCACCCATGAAGTATGGAGCCTTCATATGCTGCTTACCTACATGCATGATTTTCCACTTATCAAAATTAAATTTCATTTGCCATTCTTCAGACCACTTCACAAGTTCATCTAAGTCTTTTTGCAGCGAGATATGCTCATCTTGACCTGTTATTGCCCTAAAGACCTTCAAATAATCCGAAAATTTCAAAACTTTACTGCTTATGCCACTTTCAATGTTATTTACAAATATAATGAACAGTAGTGGCCCCAGTACTGACCCCTGGAGGACTCCACTAAGAATATTTTGTCATGATGACTTTGTACCATTTAGCATAACTCATTGCTGTCTATCTGAAAGCCACAACTCTATCCATTTTAAGATGCTACCTGCAATACCATGGGACTGAAGCTGTATCATGAACCGTTTATGGGGTACCTTGTGAAAGGCCTTACTAAAGTCAAGATACGCTACATCAACCTGAATTCCCTGATCAAATTTTTATATGGCGAAGTTCAAAAAGTCCAAGAGATTTGTGAAACACGATCGTCCTTTTCTAAACCCATGTTGAGTATCTTGAATCAATCTGCTACCTTCCAGATAACTAACTATTCTATCCTTGATAATTGATTCGAGTACCTTGCATACTAGGCATGTGAGACTTATTGGCCTATGGTTTTCAACTTTCCCTCTTTCTCCTTTCTTGAACATAGGAACTACATTTGCCCTTTTCCAATCGGTTGGAATTTCATTATGTGAAACTGGCCTACAAAATATTATACTAAGTGGAAATGCCAGTCCCTTTTCAGTTTCCCGCAACACCCTAGCATAAATTTCATCAGGTCCGGCTGCCTTGTTTGGCTTTATTTTCCTGATATGATTGTAAACAACATCACTATCAATGAAATCAACATCATTTGTCAGATCCCATGTCACTGAACTATGGTGTACGGTCGGCAGATTGGTCATATCTTCCAATGTAAACACTGATTTTAACTGCTTGCTCAGCTCCTCAACCATCTCACTATCCTCACCCAATGTAGTCCCGTTTACTTCCAGTGGGCCAATTGTGCTAGAAACTTTACTCAGCTTGTAGAAACTAAAGAACTTTTTACTGTCCCCAATACAGTTTCTAGCTAAATCCAGTTCGTGTCGGAGGGCCGAACTTTTTCGCACGTAAGCGACGATACGCTGAGACCTGATCGTACGGTGTAAGCGATGTGGTCATCTTATACTATTATGAGAAATAATAACAGTCACTAATTATTTGCCATTTGTTAAATTCAATAGTATTTGTTCAATTAATCGATGTTGCAGGAGTGCAACGACGAGGTGAACAGCAATGACTCTAATCATTGCTGATATGTTTTCGTGACGGAACTGTATTTTCGATAACTGCGGGATCTTTTTGTTGCAACCCACATAAGTGGATATTCGGTAAGTCGCTTTCACTCGTTACACATTTTAACGCACCAAATGTCTACCTAGTCATCAGTTTGTACTGAGGGGGTTGATTTTTGAACAGTATTGGAGGAGTTGCACAACATATTGAGGACATGAGTGAGGCCAAATAATGCATATAGGAGGCCACACTCCATAGGGTCCCATGCAAAAGGTATGCTTTTATATAGGTATTCCTAAAAGTTTACGGACAGTAGAGTTTCAGCATGCTGAAACTGTAAATGCAGGACATTTGTGCTTTAATTCACATAAGTGGATGTTTAGTAAGTTGCTTTCACTCATAACACATCTGAAAATACCAAACACCGACCTAAGAATCAGTTTGGGCTAGGTGTGTTTATTTCTTTTAAAAGAAAAATATTGTGGGATGGGCACAATACGTAGGTAGGTATGGGAAGAGGGGTTACCGAACACTTGAGACAGGCAACAAATAGTTCTACTGCTAGTTCTGTATGGCTGAACCACCAATTTTAATGTGTTTTCTGAACACGAAATGAAGAAGCTACCCATATTCGAACAGTTTCTTTCAATGAAAATCATCTAACCACTTGTAACGAGCAAATATGAAACATAATTACAGCGTAGTGGTGTGCCATATTCCGAACACGAAAATGTGCTTGTACAGGATTACTTCACTGTAGCTGTTGTGGTACTACAAGTTATTAGTAGCTGCTAAGAATACTAGTTGTAACTGCAAAATAATACCCAAGGCCACTTCCTTTCTGTTTTCTTAAGCCGACTGCTGTCAGGAGCCAAAACTGATACCCACAGACTTTGCTATCTTTGAACAAAAAGAAGGTAAATTTGTCCTAAAAGGTATTAACAATCCTGGGAATACCATGATTAAGATGATCATGAAGGTGATTAAGATGATGGGACCACTTATTTTCTGTGTGAATGGTTACTTTTCAGGTTGTGGGAAAATAATGTAAAAGGGGCTCTGTGTCACAGAAGTGAGAAAAAAAACCGGCTACTCGGCCACGAGCGTGGGTGACAGATATTTGAAAAATATATCCAGTTATGGTGACAACTTACGGTACCTATTATCATTGTGCATGGGTTGTATTTATCATCAGGCCGTTTTGCCTTTTAACATGCCCAATTTGTATTTTCTAACCATCCAGACATATACGTACTCATCTTGTTTCAGTGCATGCATCAGAATCGCACAGAAACAATTTAGTAGCTAGGATCGAGGGGACAGGGGGGGGGCTGAAAAAACTCGGCCACTCGTGGTAAGGCACATAGGTTTTACCATTACCGTGGTAAGCCTGTCACGTACGAACTGTCCCGTCCCCGTCCAGAGATTGAGCCCGACGCAACAGTTCCGTTTTCCAGCGCAGTTTGTGGCGTGTGGCACGGCTCCCATCACAGGTACCGAGATATGGCTGACATCACGTGAAAGCTCCAAATGTTGGCTATCCGTTGGGCACAATTTCGTTGCGGCCGGGTCAACGTGTTGCGCGTGCGCGTCACTGGAGTCCTGAGAGAACGGGTGTCTGGTGAATGACCGGTCGCCCGAAGGAATAGCATGTAAAACTGAGATTTTGCGTTCTGAGCATTACTAATTTTAGCGCTCCCCATCGACCCGATTCAGACCGCAATATCTCGACAACCAATGGATCGATTGACACCAAACTAACACTTCAGTATTTCCACGACAATTGTTAACATCACCGTGGCAACATATTCCGAGGCACGCGCCACGCGCACGCGAGGGCGCGGTGGAAAGCGGAAGCGACGTTTTTGAGCGTTTTTCCCGATGTGGTCTGGTTCTCGGAAACGGCTAAACTTAGCGACATACCGTTACCTTCACATTATGGCCCCATGTACCGGCTACAATTTTCCAATTGACGACCAGTGGCTGCAGAGTGTGCGGGCGCAGTCCTCGTGACACGGGCTGCACGTGTTTCAGTCTGTGAAAAAGGCTCCGCTTTCCACCGTCTCCACACCACTGTCGAATGACAATTCGCGGAGGAAGTTGTACGTGCGGATAGCCACACTTTTTGTGATGCTCACAGGTCCTTCGGATTTTACCCATCGCAAATACGTCTGTTGCAATCGTCGATGCCCGCAACCATTACCAGGCGTCACTTTCGGCAATCTCAAACGGCAGCGGGGCGGGACTGTATCCTATTAATCGCCGTCCAGAGATTGAATCCGACGCAACAGTTCCGGTTTCCGGCGCAGTTTGTTTTCAAAGCTGGTTTCAGTGTGTACGTATCTACCTAATAAACCTAAAAGTACCAAGGCGCCACCATAGAAGCAAGATTAGCTCATAGGGTGTGCTGTAATTTGACATATTATTTAATAGTTGAAGATCATATATAATTAAACAAATTGGTGATCATAAATAGACTAAAGCGTTCTTCTTTATTCCATTTCAGCGGCATGGTCGATATTTCGCGCTCACCCACATGCATACGGGTCTTAATACGAACTATCAACATGTGACAGCCTGGTGATGTTCCATATTCTGTAGGTGACAGGCTGGACACTTTTTTCACCTCTGCTGTGTCAGGTAACCTAACAAAAAGAAATATGTTAAAAGACAATATAACCTAACCTAGTCTAGCGTAGTTTACCTTTTGAGAGAAAAAGGATCCTATTAAAGTAAATGTACAAAAATGTCTAGCAATTTATTTTGTGGGAATTCTCAAAATTAAAAATTAAACTTAACCCAGCCTAACTTAACCCAACCTAACCTGAGTTGCTTTTGAACATACAAAAAATCCAATGAAGAAAAAAAAAGAAATCTGTGGAAACTCTGTTATTATTGTGCTTTAAGGTGGTAGTATGCAAAGTATATGCATGCATTTGCCTTAATAAAGCGCAGGGAAATAGAAGAACATGTTTTGATACACCTGCTTCCTGTACCCACCTACATGGAGGAAATGGGTGAGAAAAAATAATGGATTTATGGGAACAAACTCCATAGCGTTCAATGTTGACATGTATAATTATTGGAAGGGCAAAGCCAACACTGATGGAGCAGATTAGGGAATTGGAAAATGAATTGCAAATTAGCAAATGAAGGGAGCTGGAGAAGCACCCTTCAATATTGATTCTTGATGATGCCCCTGGGTTGGCTTTTCAACAACTATCCCCTTCCCGCCCCCACTCTCAGAATAAAATGCATGATGTTTGTACAGTTGAAGCACCAACCCTGATGGAAAATTATTGACAGAGTACCTGAAATTGTATCTGAATCTGCATCTCTTGGAGAGAAAGCTCTGGCGGTGCCCATGAAATAGCACCTGCACATCCAAGTACCATCTCCACCAACGCCCCTTGAAGGAACATGTCCAGTGAAGCCTTGATTTTATACCTTCAAAACTTCTCCAAAAACATACTTTCTTGCTGACATCCATAAATGAGCACCACAAAGACGCCTTCTAACTTCTCCTGGCGATGCCCCAGAGCCCATTTAGTGCACCCGGCTGAATTTGTATTGGTACGTTTAAGTGACGTTACCAACAGCTGACTAGAAGTCAGCTCCCAGTGACTTAAAATATCTTGTTGATATAAAGAAAGTGTGAAGGGTAATACTTGAAGATTACCTAAAGGTGTACTCACACCAAATTTGCATGGTATCAGTGGGAGCATCTGGTACAGTATGCCCGATAGTTACTGGGCCGAAACAGGCTGTACCAGTGGCATGTTTATAAATCAGCCAAGTGTCAGGGCGTCAAAGGCACAAAATTGACCAGGTTGCCACACATTTTCATTTCTTTGCTATGAAAAAGAACACAGCTTGTGATGTCAGTAAAATTGGTCTCTTATTGTATCTTCATTTTATAGACTAACCCAAATTGGCACCTGCGGCTCTTAGTAAGCAATAACACTTTGTGACTTGATTAATGTATTACTGGTTCAGTGGCCAGCAAGCTGTGGGAACAGGGTTTTGTTTTTTAATATTAGTTTGCACTATGCATTACTCTACTTCACCCCGCCCCCTCACCCTTGGTGGTGATGTTTTGCACTCCAAAGGAAAAGCAATTGTTCACAGCTGAAGGTGAAAGCTACCTCATCAGTGGTCAGACTTAATGACATTGATGAGCATAACATTGGAACATTTCCTCCTCAAAATATGGTTAATGTCCTAATATGTAATTTACTAGTTTTCATAGACATTTTATATTAATCTTCATTCAATACTATCCCCACTCAATTTACATTGCTGTGGTCTTCCCAAATTGCGACACTACTCTTTTTGCATGGAATTTGAATGCATGTAAACGTTGTGATATACAAAAATGCATGATTTTGCTATACTTAAATCGAGACACTGCATGGATGAAGCACAGGGGTGTAGCTGTGTAGGGGACATGGTTCTCTCTACCTTGATAATGCCAATTTTCATATTTCCATAGCAAAGAAATATAAATGTTGGCAACCTAGCGATTTTGTGACTATGTTTCTGTGACACTTGACCGATTTCTGAACATGCTACTGGTACCTGTTTCAGCCCAGGAACTATCGGGTATGCTGTGCCAGGTGATCCAACTAGTGTCATGCAACGTGGCTGCCCACTTTACTTTGTTAATTCTACATTAAAACGCCGTCTCGGGGGTTCTTCAACCGCCCCCCTCATATTTTTTTTTGTCGCAGAGAGTGAAAGAACGTCGCACGGCAGCGAGCCGAAATGTAGCATAGTTTTTCCACATAAATTTAGCATGTTGTGTCAATGAAGTAATAATGAAATAAACAAATGAATGAATAATTAAATAATATCAATAAATAATGAAAATTTCCGCGTTTCCTTATCTTTAGGGGTGCAACAAAACGTACGAGAGGAATGTTTTCTTCATGTTTTCCGTTTTTGCATATTCATTAGTTTTGCATATTTGCATATTTCAAGTTGAACATCTTGGCTAAAGTAAACATTTTTGCAGGGAAAGTTGACTTCGAACAACGTTGTTTAGTCCACTCGATCCACTATAAAATTAATTAATGAATTAAAATTAATTAAATTAATGAAAACTTCAAAACTCAATTTTGACATTTCCAAAAAATACAATTCTGGTTTTGGGGTGGCCAATTTTGTATTGTCCTCGTCGAGTTAGCTGTACTTTTCTGATTCCAATTTTTTTTTTGGCTCTCAAATATCCCCAAAAAATTAACTCCCCAGAGCCAAAAGCACGATGCAAATCATGAAAATATAGGCACACTAGTGACGTCCATTTGGGATTTTTTTGGAGGATGGTGGTGTAGACCCTACTCATCGAGCGCTTTCCAATGACACCTCTTTTGTTTTCGTGCGACGGGTTAAGTTGATAAAAAAAATGTAGTTAGCCAGTTCAGAATGCTTATATAGCCACCACATGGACCATAGTTGCAATGTACAGCAAACCGATGCTGTAGGTTTGGGCTAATGAACAATTTGGCCCAATTTTGTTCTGCTTTTAAGGTGCAAGAATAGCTCAATCAATTTCGGAATAGCCTAATTTGTTGGAAATGCTAAGGCATGCTGTTATGCAGTTTTGGATGACAATAATTTATAACTTTTTTCCTGCACAAACATGATGCATGGTGACAGAAATATTGAAGCTTTGTTACAACATGGGTAGCAATATTTTGGCACCTAAGTCTATGTTCAACATATTCACTAAGACCTACCGTAAAAGTGGACCATGCCCCTTAATGCTTGCACTTTGTGTCAGTGATGGTGCGTGCTGAGCCACGCTCCGATAGAACAGGACTAAAATAGGCTTTCGGTGGTTGCCGACGAGATATACTTCTGGGACATTGGTCGCAAATCAGGTACGGGTCGAATGGGGGGGCGGTGAAAGGGCCGATTGCCCCTCGGGATTGGATAATATCAAATGTCCGAAACGTGATTTTTCATGATTACCGACATCTTCCTGACGATCTGATCTGACGGCCTTCCACCCATCGTTTCCTCCATTGTTCCATCGCTTAGCACTCTGAGTAAATTTTGGCTCACCAAAAAGAGTGTCACCCTTTTCATAGGAATGTCCCTCGGAGAACAAAGTCGCTCCGAAACAGTTGAGGATGAACACAATTCCCTGTAAGAATGTGAAGAATAACAATCCGGAGTTCAGCACATAAAGATTTAAAAAATGTGAGGCTATCTTTGGCAATCTGACGTCAATTGCTCGCAATTTTCTACCGTGTATAGAATATATTAAATTTCTAGTCCAGATGAATATTTACAATTTCCATTAACTGTCATCTTGCATCACATACAAAACAACGAAAAATTATTCATAACTGATAGGTACAGTACTTCTACACTTGAATGGTAGTAACAGAACTAGCAGGCATTAGCCCATTTCTTTAAGATCTTCTTAAGCACATTTTCAGCCGTATATATTTTGTAGAAGAAACATGAAAATACGTTGATATGGATTTAATTCTGATCTATAGGAATTCCAGTGGTGCATTTATAAATAGCGTTCTATAAAAATAACTTTCTAGACAAAGCAAAATTGGGCACAACTACGATAACATTTCACACCATTGCTGATCAGCCTTAGTCGCGCCAGTGGCGGCCTCACAGCCACGGCATCGGCAACTTCACAGCCATTTGTGACCGCCTCACCGGTGCGGCAGCGGTCGCCTCACAGCCCTGACAATGGCCGCTTCACAGTTGCAGCAGTGGCCGCCTCACAGTTGCGGCAGCGACTTTCTCAAAGCCCTGGCAACGGCAACCTTATAGCCGGAGCAGCAGCCGCTTTACAGTCATGACAGTGGCCGCCTCACAGCCCTGACAATGGCCGCCTCACAGTCATGACAGCGGCCGCCTCACAGTCATGACAGCGGCCGCCTCACAGTCATGACAGCGGCCGCCTCACAGTCATGACAGCGGCCGCCTCACAGTCATGACAGTGGCCGCCTCACAGCCCTGACAATGGCCGCCTCACAGTCATGACAGCGGCCGCCTCACAGGTGCGGAAGTGGCCTCCTTATATTCATGACAGCGGCCGCCTCGCAGGTTCGGAAGTGACCGCACCACAGTCATGACAACAGTCGGCTCACAGGTGTGGCAGTGGCCGCATCACAGTCATGGCAGTGTCACCCTCACAAGTGTGGTAAGTGACCGCCTCACGGCCGTGGCGGTGGCCGCCTCACCACCATAATATCGGCCGTTTCACAGCTGTAGCAGTAGCCGCCTCATAGCCGTGGCAGTAGTCGCCTCACGGCAACGGACGCCTCAAATAGTCATCACAAGTATTACAAGTAGTTGCTACCACTTTGTCACATCTCTACAGTAAGATATGCTAAATTATATAGGAGCATCGACGACTTGTAGCGGGAAATCACAGTTAATTCCGTCGCCCCCCCCCCCTTCCCAAATGCTTGCAAGTATGAAGTTGTTCAATTGTTCAAGCAAAGGTTGTTTTGCAGGACTCTTTCTGTGATACAGTCTGCCTGCCACGTCAGGGGCGTTCCACCGAGTGATCAACTGATGTGAGACGTTTTGGTGGTGGCCACGCGATGTGCGCCAAACGGGTGTAGATAAGCCACAGATGTACCACCGGTGCCGGACTTGCACTGCGAGCATGGCAGTTTCTTCAAGATGTAATAAGCGGCGCGGACGGACTCTGGTGGCACGGTGCTGGAAATCAACCCGCTTATTTGCAGGCGAGACGCAGCCGCCAGTACAGCGCCGAAAACACTCCGTCGGTGAAGCCTGGATAGCGCGCAGGTCACTGACTATGCGGATGTTGTCCGTCTTGTACGTTAACTTCTTGTTCCTGTCCTTGAAGTAGCCGCGCGAATCCATGCTCTTAGTTCACCTTTTGCAGTGCGGAGCCAGGGCCGACGTAAAGGCCGATATCGTGCTTACCTTGACACCAGAGAAAAGGGTTCACACAAAACGCAATGCATCTATGGAATATAATAATATGTGATAGTGGGGTTAACTGAGATCAATGCCAATAATGCTAACTTGAATTAAGATGTTTGGCTGGCCATAATACATCAATATAGTGCACCGGCAAGCCAAATCTTGCACCCTGGCATCACCATACTCAGATGGCACATTTTCTCTCGAAATGCAACATCAAATCACAAATTCAACCATGCCCAACCCCCTTGTTTTGAAACTGAAAAATTCATAAAACTGAATTCATAGAATTGAATTCATAGAACTGAAGTTCATAAATACAAAATTGCAATGCTGGAATGGAACGCTAACTTGACTGAACTTGACCTGACTTGACATCAGCGACCTAACATGACTTTTAAATCATATAGCATAATAAAATGCATCAAACAAGTCGCTAGTGTTGTCAAGAACAGTTCCCTTTTGCCAATATGCGGGAAGAGCATCAGCGCCGATTTTTGTGGTCTGGCACTGCGAATTGTTTTTACTTTAACGGCCCTAACTTGAAAAAGTTATCGGCATATTTTTATTTTTCTTACTTTAAGCAATCCTCCGGTCATTTCCAAGTAGTTACTCAAACCATGGCGTATATCGGCCAGTACAATATGGAGTTATGTACGAAAAAAATCGGAGGGTGGGCGGATTTCGCCATCCCCACTCCAGGGCGTGTGTCAACCTGTCATAAACTTTACCTGACTTGACCTCGGTGACCTGACATGACATTGAAACAACATAGCATAATAACGTACACCAAACAAGTCGCTAGTGTTGTCAAGAACAGTTCCCTTTTGCCAATATGCGGGAAGCGCATCAGCGCCGATATTTGTGGTCTGGCGCTGAAATTTTGTTTGACTTTAGCGACCCCTAGTTCGAAAAAAATTCCGTCGATTTTCATTTTTCTTACTTTAAACAACGCGCCGGTCATTTAAAAGCAGGTAAACAAACAATGGCGTGAATCGGCCGGTAAAATCTGGAGTTATCTACGAAATACCGGAGGGGTGAGCGAATTTCCCCCCCCCCCTCCAGGGCGCGTGCTAATCTAACCAGTCCTTACCCTATTGTCTGATTCATGGAGGTAAAATGGGTGCAAAACTTGCCTCATGTATACCTTAAAGTGCAATAATACCCAATATTGTGAGATAATATTTCTGAACACGATTAAGACAATGGAACGATTCATTTCTGCTAAAAAATGGAATGAAATAATTTTCTTGCTTTCTTTTTTTGCAGAAAATGTTTGGCTTTACCCTTTTTTAAGATAGAATGTTTCACTTCGTTAGATTTCGTTCAAGAAAGAAAAAGACTAGGTCATAATGAAATGCCTGAAATAATACATAGGATAAAGCATAATATCATTATATGCGCATGCGCGGGTGCTACGTGGTTGGCTGGCAGACGCTCCTGCCTTTTTTGACCTGACGTGTGGAATTATGCATTTTTGCTCTGTCTCTTAAAGGTGTTTCCCATATTCTTCAAATCAGCTTTAATAAGAAGCTGTTCCAGCTTCTCTAGCTGCTGTGCGCTCCCGACAACCTCTTAGTGTCGGTGCTGCGCTTGGAGGGTGCAACCGTGCCAACATGGCCGGCGAAGCCCGCCAGTACACTTCGGCTCGTATAGTGTGGCCGGGCTCTGTGCGCGGGGCGCTCGGCGGCCCGGTGGCCGAGTGGTCGGGACGCTTGACCTCGTGTCGCTGGGTCAAGGGCGACCGACGGGTCCGGGTTCAAGGGCCGCCGTGCGGGCGCTTTTTCGTGTCGCTGCTCGTATTGCTGTTGGTCTCTACATGTATTGGCCGTTGCCCAAACCTGGAAAGTGATGGATCGGACTGGATATTGAGAAGACACTCAGGGGCATTTACCGTTAAAAGCCGAAGCTTTACAGTGTTGGCTCCACGCCGTCTGTGGGCTCCACCAGTACTAAGGTTCCCATCACCTGTTGGAAGAGCTACAAAATATTTCCGCAGCCGAATGCAACACGACATGAAATCATGCTCCACTTGGAATCTGGCACGCCTCATCACGTCAGGAGATGTCGAGCTGAACCCGGATCCAGGCCTCGACCGATCGACGACATCTGTTGGTCCCGACCAGCGGAGTCACCCAAGAAGTGCAGGGTCCGGAATAATTGCGATTATGCAGAACTGCCGCAGCATCCGTGGAAAGCTGGGACAGCTTCGTGCGGCCGCGGCAGAGTACGACCGGTATGACATTATAGCGGTCACTGAGACGCGGCTGGACGACTCTGTGTTGAATTCTGAAATGCAGGCTTTCTTGCCCAAACACACCTGGTTCCGCAGAGACCGATCGGATGGGCGTGTTGGTGGGGGTGTGGCATGTGCGGTCCGTGCCGCCCTGCTACCGACCCGACGTCTGCTGGCGGTGCCGGGCACTGAGTTGTTGTTGGTGGACCTCGGAAATCCGACCGTGACGGTAGCTGTGTGCTACAGGCCACCAGACGACGACAACGCCATTACACAAATCTTTCGACATTTAGGCGAGCTCTCACCCGGACGCCGGCTGATGGTCTTGGGCGACTTCAATATTCCTGAGCTGGGCTGGGTACCGTCTGCGTCAGACTGGGCCAACCTAGTCAGGCTTAGACAAACGGCCAGGGCCAACCGCTTCCTGGAAGCGTGTGATCTCCAAGGCCTGCGACAATACGTCACTCAATCTACCAGAGCCAACAACATTTTAAACTTAGTGCTCACTATCAACATCGCAGCAGAAACCTTCGTTCGGAAGGGAATTATAGACTCGGATCATGACGAGATCCAGGCAAAGTTCTTCCTGCCGAGGCCATCACCACCAGCTGTGACAAGATCGACTGCTTACAACTACAAGAGAGCAGATTTTAGTTCATTGCGACGCTGTCTGGAACTTTTACCGTGGAACATGCTGGATGACTTAGATGTTGACAATGCTGTTGATGTGTTTTACTCGTTAATCGAAGCTGCTATTCGTGATCATGTGCCAGTCGTGACTCCTCGCCAAACCTCCGTCAAACCGGGGCGGAAGTCCACGGACTTCCGCCCTGGTTTGACGTTGAGGCCAGGCGTGCACTAGCCGCGAAGGAATGTGCACATTGTCGAATGAAAAGGCACCCGAGTGACGGTGTCATTCGGCATGAATTTACAGACAAACGCGACTTCTTCAAACGTCTGATCGGACGAAGCTACTGCAGTTATCTGAGGGGACTAGTGGAAGATTTTAAGACAAACCGAAAGCGATACTGGTCATTTTTTAAATGTTTTAAAAGGAGTGGTTCTGTTTCGTCTCTGCTAGACGGAAACAAGTTAATCAGCGATGACGTTGGACGTGCCAACCTGTTGAACAAAGCCTTTTCAGCCAAGTTCACAGCACGGGATGTAGCCAGTATCCACCATTACAGGTCTATGGACTGTCTAATCTCACAGACTTTCGGCCCTCATTAGAACAAATCCACACGATTATCATTGGACTTGACCCACATAAAGCATGTGGACCAGATAATATCAGTGCCAGAATCCTTCGTGAGTGTGCTGGCCAATTATGCGTTCCGCTGTACAAAATGTACATCCTTTCCACCAGGCAAGTGGGCAAAAATTGTACAAATTGAATTTCTCCAGTTTTTCCATGTTCAGGCAGAGGTTGAACTTACCTCAAAATGATCTTCACAGCAGAACCAGGGAGCAGAAGACACCAAACTGTCCTTATCGTCACGCCTCGCCATTTGGGCCCATTTACGTCGGGGTTCAACAGCACGGGGTACTGGTAGGAATATTTTGTTAGGCGTGAGAGAGGTAGAATTAGTGCACTGAGGCACAAAACACCACTTATAAGTCACAGTTGAGCTCATTTTCATGGACTTTTACGCACAAATTCGAAACTCTCGCCAGCACGCTATTTCCCCACTCTCGTCAGGCGCAAATAACCTTGTAAATAATACCCTTGGCAGTCGTACTATCGAGTGACGTCAGTACTTTGTCAGCCAATCAGATTATTGGAATTAAATGACGTAATTAATAGGTTTTTAACAATTTTTGTACTTTTTAGCTTATATAAATCACAAATAACAAGCACATACTGACTTATAATTTAAAGCACATATACCCAACATAATCTTTACCCGGCTCAAAAAAGTGTAGCAGACCCCATTGGCAATGCGCAATATGCATGCGGCTACGTGCATGCACTTGCTCCATGTATTTGTTTCGTAAAAGGGATAATCGTCCGCTTCGGGTTGAAGAGGCCATGCTGGAAACGCTCTGCGACCGGCGCCGGATCAGTGTGGGTGCGACTACCCGATCCCGAAGGACCATCACTGGACTACAGAAGAAGTACTTCACCGAACTTTTCACCGAACGTGAGGTTAGTAGCTTGTGAGGTGGCTGCAGTCAACTGTCTTTTAAACCTACATATATAAATGAAATTGGCAACCTGACATGACCCGAGTTCATATTTATATCCACACAGTCACAAACACCGTTGCCAGATAGCGGTGTACTGAAATTTCCAAACCTAATGGAACCAGCATATGGAGAATTGTTTTTCTATTTCCGTTCTTCTTGTGTGAGTAAAGATGGAGGAATGACTCACTTTAATTCATAACATAACCATCATCAAAATGTCAGCAGCAGTTCATATTGTGTTTGCGTTTGAACGTCATTGTATGCCTATCGTGTCGATTTTGTCAGTCATCTGCGGCTTCAATGATTCGATAACAAATGAGAAGTGAAGAACAAACACGGTCGGATTCTGTAATTGTGGAGGATAGACATGTGGCATGTTACCCTCATGCAATAGTTAGTGGACTCGCCAAATATTTTTGATGGCACTCATGTGATTAGTCGTGTTCAGTAAACTTTTAAATTCCAATATCAGCTGTTCCAATCAGCTAGGCGCTGTTATATTTCCGTATAGTGTGAAGGACATTTCATCTTACGACCGGCCGACCGGGCTGACCAGGCTGACTTGACTGACTGGACCAGGGTTCGATAAAAATGGGCCGTTTCTGGATGTTTTGCATGCAGAACATTATCTTCTTCAGAAACTTATCCTTTTTCAATTTGAGGCTGAATGCTCTTTTACAATTAACTGCTCTGTGAGGAAGTGTTGAATATTCATTGGAAGATATAAACTGAGCTTCTGATGTCACAGGTTTGAAGAGAAAATAGCGTCACCGTATTTGATTACCGAACAATTTTCCTTTCCATGTCCAGGATTGCAAAGCACAAATCCAACCCTGGACCGAACTGACTGCACCAATCGGGACTGGCAAGGCTAACCGGACTAACCGGCTGACTGGACTACTGACCAAACTGATTAATGCACTGCTACTCTTCGCCACTTTGAGGAGTCACGACCGAAAGTAATCAAGGTACTTGGTTTAGGAGTCGTCGGTGGCCACGATGACTGCTGAAACTCCATAGGCATCTGACACCCAAAAGCTTCCAGATATCAATTACAGCCTTCGCGGTTTTCGCAGATGTGGGAGGAACTGGCCAGGGTGAAAGGGGATAACAGTGGAGGTGATGCACTTCGAAGGGAGTGTCGCTCCCGTCTAGTAAACATACTAAAAAACGTACCAGGTAAGATACTTGCGCAATTTAATTTACTAATTCGCATGTCTTGAAATACTAGGTATTTCAAGACATGCGACATTCGGTGCCTGCGCGCCTCTAAGCACCTAAATCATGATCCGGACGCATGCTAATGGCTTTTATTGTGATCCGTGCATGGTCCAGATCCGTGTCTAGCGACTACGTGATGCTGAGAGTTGTCTCCGGTAGAAATCGCACCCGAAGCTCTTTTCATAATTCCATGTTTCTCGTGCGAACATTCGAGCCGGGTAATTCGACTTGGCAAACAACCTCATGAACATCGTATTCAAAGCATGTCGCAATAGTGCCCTGCTAACCTGCGCTTGTTTTGCTTTCACGTAAAGAGCGCGACGTAGAATAGCTTGTTGATGCATTTAGCATGGGCACTGCTAGGCCTTTTTAAATTACACCCCCTGGTGGGACCGAAGTGTCATATTCACCTCTACTGACATGATCTAGGAGAATTAGCCAAGCGAGGTTGGGCGGGTAGATAGCCCCATGAATATCGCACTTTTGCCAGGTTTTGGATCACCTGGGTCCGATTTTGCAAGGTTAAGATCAAACGAGGTCAAAATGTCTGAAGTCGAACTTGGGTCAGTTTGGGCTATGTCATAGTTCCACATACTTGGTAACCTCAAGCATTACCTGTTGCTGTTTACAGGTAGAATATATGCCTAGCTACATCATAATCGTAGGATAATGCATCCGTTCAAAGCTAGGAAGACGTGAAAGTATTGCGACGTGCTGCCCGATCGTCTTAGGATTCAAGGGTCTCATTCGGATTGCAAAGATTGCTGCACCAACTTGCTTTAATGATTGCTTCATGGAGGTAAAATGTGTAAAACTTGTTTTGTGGATACCTTAACACGCGCTCTGGAGGACCTCTGAAAATTACGCGCACTGGACGTTGGCGGATTTCGCCTCCGTCCCCCAAAGATCTCGGCTCATATTGAAGCTGGAGCAACGAAATTCCTATTGTGTACAAATTTCATGACCTTAGATCAATATATTCAAGTTCAAATGAGGTCAACATTTCAAATTTTCTAGTTTTGCATGGCTTGGCTTGTCATCGTTCTGGAGCGCTGTGATTGTGTATAAATGCTAAGAAATCGGTATCAACTATGTTTTGGACATAGTTGTACAACAAAAAGTTACCGTATTCTAATTTAGTTTACTTTTGTTGGTTTCGGGGGGCAAAAGACATGCTGCCCCCCCCCCCCCTTCAAGGCGTTTCGGGGGCCAGGGCCGGAATGGCCCCCCTTGAATCCGCCAGTGGGATCAAATAGGACACGACTTGGCCTGTGACAACATAGTTAATGCGTGGTATCATTTTGTGCAGAACACGTTAGACATCTTGAAATTGAATATGGCCTCATCATAGGTAGACTTTGACAGCTTTAGATTATCAATGCATCAATGCAGGGGCATGTGTCGATGCTATATTGGGAATAAAAGCCTTGGATAGTAGGGATGGAAGGAAATGGTTTGCACAACATGAAAGAGCATGTCACGAAGCGTCTGAAGCGACGCTTTCGCTTTGTCTGAGGTGTCAAGCCTGGATTGAAATAGATCATGATCTAACCACCCTGAACAAGTCATAATTAGTCTCATTTTGTACAGCTCATGTTGTCGGTCACCTTGAAACGAAATATACCCGACAGATTCATGATGTTACCATGATGAGATATTTAGAGAATTGGTGCCATTAACAAGCCACCCGTAATTCGTTTTTGCCAGCAGTTGCAATATTGGCACTTAACAATATTCAATTCCAGACATAGAATGGAACGATTTCCGAGACGCGACGGAAACGTCTGGAGCAACACTGTCATCTTCCCTGAGGTACCCAGATACTGCAGGGATAAACTTGGCCGTGAACTGACCTGTGACAGCATACGTACTTAATGGTGTTATCTTATAAAGTACATGTGCTTCAGCTATAAGCCAAATATCGTATAATTTGATGTGCTTTTGACGGATTCACAGCATTTATGTATTAAAAGCATATCGGAACTGGATAATTTGGCCGGCCGTTGGTATCATGGGATTCAAAATCATTAACCCGTCCCGTCGCGGGGGTCATTATGCACTATCATAAGGTTTTCCGCGGGTAGTGAAAAACGGCGCGCCACTGCATGCCGAAACTTGGCACCCTTTTCCTACATTAATTTGGCATTTTGTGTGGAAGAGGTGATGTACGGTCACCGACGGTCAATTAGTTATTCAAGGTCAAGTGAGGTCACCCCCAAAAAAGTTAAACCAGTCGCCACGCTCTAGTGGATAAAGATATTTCAATGCAGCTTTCGGCGTTTGCTTATCTTTATGGATGCAACAAAACGCACGAGAGGAGTTTCTCTTTCTTTTTTGTTGTTTCTCATGACATTTGGTTTGCATATTTGTCCATTGGGGCTAAAATGGAAGATTCTGGTTAAAGTAAGCATTTGTTATGACGGCGAGTTAACGTAAAACAATCCTTCACGGTCCGCACTATCCATTATACACAGAATTTCAAGGAAATTTGAAATTAAAAATTTTAGAAAAAAAAATGTTGCTTTTTCCGTCCGAAAGAAAATTGACACTGGTCGATTTCGACTACGTTTTTTTATTCTCAGATTTTTTTAAAAAATATCCCCTAAAATAAAGTCCCAGAGCCAAAAATATATTCAGTTAAGATCACATAGACCCCATAGATCACATAGATCACATTGATAGTGACGTCAATTTTGGTTATACAATTACGTGGGATACAATTTTGGGGGTGGTTTCGGGCCCTACTTGTCTATCGATTTCCGATGGCACTACCTTCGTTTTCGTGTAACGCTTAGATTGTAGATTAGAGGTGGGTATATAAGAACCCCCCCCCCCCTCCAGAGACGAGGTGTGTGGATCTGACTGGAAAGACTTAATAGGGTTAATAACAGAAAGACGGAGGAAATTGTTTGCGCGACGTGATAAAGTGGGGATATGTGCATTGTGATGTGAAGGTTTTCCAACATTGATGTATTTTAAGGCTTTTTGGCACTTCTTCTTTGGCGATTGAGATACCTATTCGAATTTAAAATCCTAAATAAGAAATGGAAGGATGTGTTTAACGCCATTCGAAACCCAGTATTAGAAATCTCCTAGCATGGTGTCTTATAGTGGGTGGGTCCGCTGATGGGTACCAGGGGTGTAACTTCGCATGCTTCGGGTGGGCACTTGCTCACCATTTAAATGTTGGCTTTGACATCCCAGTAATTTCAACTATTAACTTGGGATCATATGTGATATGAACCCCGATGCATTTGGGCCTGCCCATTTCCCTCATGCGTCGTGTCCTCCCAATAACTTTCAGAAGCCTACACCAGTAATGGTCACCTGCTGTTATTGGAGGAGATAACAGGTTGTGACCTGGGGTCAGTAAAGAAGAGGGGAAGCCAGGGCAGCACCACCATCGGGGTAATATCGCTTGGAGAATTCAGGTAAAGGATGCTTAGCTAACTGCCTTTTCCTTTCAAGATTCAAGTCAAATTTGGTATGCGCATGTAACTATCAAATATTAAAAATAGCCGGATGTATTTTGTATATGCTATGGTGGGTCACTGGCCCCCTCAATGATCGAGTTGGCTCTCCCAGTTGTGCTCAAGTTTAAACGTTGAACCCCACGGTTACATTACATACATATACATACATACACAAACATATACACACACACACACACACACACACACACACACACACATATATATATATATATATATATATATATATATATATATATATATATATATATATATATATATATATATACATACATATATATGCAATATGGACATACACCAAACACAAATGGGTCTCGGGGCAGTTTTGACCATCGAAAAGGTAACTTTCCCCACCGCCAGCCAACTTTATAAAGTGACACCCGGGCTTGTTCCAAGGGAGGAGCGGATTTTGCGATTGGGGTCGAGGCTACACCCACAAAGTTTAAAATCCCCAGACCTCGTTGAACTTATTTCGAAAAAGGCCTATTCTTTCCTCGCAAGATCAGTCTCTCTTTCATCCTAAAAGTTTGTTCAGAAGATTAGGAAGAATATTCAGAACCAGGATCGTTGGATATTTTCTTCCCTTCAGATTGTAACTGCAATTGAAATTATGCGTGACACATTTCTGAACAAAAAGTGCAGACACCACTTCTCATCCCACCCGCCCAGCACACAGCGGCGGATCCAGGAATTTCCATGTGGCGTGCGGACAATTTTCCTCTCAGCCTTTGGCTGAAAAGTGGGGGGGGGGGGGCGGTGAACCCAAGACTACCTGGAAGGAGCATTTTCCCGTTCAGAGGGGTACCACCTTTTCATAGGAAGGCACGCTCCAGTCTCCTACCCCTCCCCGGTATCTGCCCCTGTCCCATCAATGCTCCCTGCTCAACGCAATTTCTAGTTAGGTTCCCTGATTCAACACCTTCACCACCTATAAAAATATTTGATTGCACCCCTGAATTGGTACCTTCACCACCCATGACACTCTCTGATGACCAGGGGGATCCAGGAATTGCCATGAGGGAACTTGACTGAAGGGACGACATTGCTATCAGCTGTCAGTAATTACATAAGTCAGTCACAGCTTTTCCTAAGTGAACTCTGCATCCTAGTTCCCCCCCCCCCATACACACATGTACACAGATAAACACATTCGAGTGTTCATAGATCGATATGCCTACCTGCCGGAGGTGCCCCGCTTCGCCCACACAGTCCAACTCTCGCTGGCTGTTTTTTAATACTAAATACTGAATCAGGTACACCATTTCGATTGCCTTGCACTAAATGACTACCTTCAATGGTTCTTGGTAGTAGCAAGTTGGTTTATTCCCCATAAACAATGGGCTGTACTGCTATTAGATATGATCGTTTTATTAAATACACAACATGTTGTGGCTTTCAGATAGACAGCAAAGACTGATGCTAAATGGTATAAAGTCACCATGGCAGAATGTTCTTAGTGGAGTCCCCCAGGGGTCAGTACTGGGGCCACTACTGTTGGTTATATTTATAACTAACATTGAAAGTGGCCTAAGCAATAAGGTTTTGAAATTTGCGGATGATTTGAAGGTCTTTAGGGCAATAACTGGTCACAATGAGCATATCCCGGAGCAGAAAGACTTAGACGAACTTGTGAAGTGGTGCCACGAATTGCAAATTAAATTAAATTTCCATAAGTGCAAAATTATGGATGTAGGTACGCAGCATAGGAAGGCTCCATACTTCATGGGTGGCCAAGTACTATCAGTCACTCAACAGGAGAACGATTTAGGTGTTATTCCAAACACAAAATCGGGGGCATCAGAACAGACCAAGGAAGCCAGGAAGAAGGCACTGATAATGTTTGGTGAAATAAATAGGAGTGTATCATACAGAAGTGAGGAAGCCATCAGGAAGCTTTGCTGTGCATATGTCAGGCCACATTTGGAATACGGCATCTAAACTTGGTCTGCTAGCTAGGAAAAGATTGTTGGTTTTTAGAGAGAGAGTAGAAAGAGGGCTACAAAAATGGTTAATGGTGTAAGCAATCTGGCATATGAGAAAAGATTGAAGAACTTGAATATGTTTTCAATTAAATATAGAAGCCTGAGAGGAGATCTCATCGAGGTCTTTAAATATGTCCATGGTCTGGAGAAGGGATATCTTGCGGAAATGTATGAATTCAACAGAAATGATGCAATTAGAGATCATCAGTTCAAAATTAAAGTTAGCCACAGCAGAACATAGTTGAGACAGTGTTTCTTCGCCAATAGGGTGGTGCGACACTGGAACCAGTTGCCAGAAATCATTGCCAGTAGCGGCACATTGAACATCTTTAAAAACAGCACAGAGAATCAGATTATATAAGATTATGAGATTATAGACTATATAACATTCAGGCAATTATAAGAATAGAGGGCTTGGTTTCCAGTATTTCAGGGAGGGCTGATTAACGGATTTTGTGGGCAACTGGTTGAGTGTACAGAGTGCATCCAAGAAGGGCCCTTGTGGCTGATAGTTGCACTAACCCTTGATGCCTTTATGTCTAACCTAATTCAAATTTAGGTTTGGAAGTTAGGCAGGGTTTTTGGTTTAGTTTTAGGTTAGGTTGGAATTTAGATCATGAATTTTAGGTTTTTAGGTTGGAATTTGGTAAGGTTTATTTAGGTTCAGGTAGGTTTTAGAAGCTTAAAAATTTTTGAAATATGTTTTGGGGAATTTTCATTACGGAAATATTTATCCTTACATGGGAGGTTATGCTAGGTCAGCTTAGACTCGGTTGTTTTTTCTTTAGCATACTATTTTTGCTGTACTACCGTAGCCATGCAAATTTATTTGTGTTATTTTGCCCGCCAGTTGAAATGTAAGCAAGAGGAAATCAGTCGCCACATCATGTTAACAACATTCCATACACATTGCATTGCAAAAACAAATGTCATTTATTTGCTACCTACCATTTATAACTACCTGAGAGCACAAATTTACCCTTTTCAGGTGGAAGGCACAATAGCACCAAATAATGTCCCTGAGTGGAGTAGCATATGAGGCTTTGATTTATATATTTCATGAAAAATAATGTAAAGCAAAAAACATAATGTAAAGCAAAAAACATTTAGATATTTCATGAAAAATAATGTAAAGCAAAAAACATAATATAACAAAACAGAGCTCTCCCTTTGAAGTAACTATATCCCCTACCTGAAGCACAAAAAGTGCAAAAAATAAAACAAGATAATTGTTCTCAACTTTTCCAACTAAAGCATGCAAAAACTTAACCTACCCTAACCTAACCTCATCTATCCGAGCCTGGGTGAATAATATCAATGAAGAAATATCTGTTTTTTTTTCATTTAAGTATCACATTTTGCACCTAAAAAGCCTAAACTGATGTAGCCTAACCCAGTTGTTTGCTTCAATGTAAGAAAATGTGTGAAAACTGTTTTCATGCACACCTTAAATTACAACAATACCAAGTATACCCACCCAAACTAACCCAGACAATTTCCTTCATTTGCTATGCAAGCTCTACATTTATCCCAGTTCAGTCTTTCATGGCACAGTGCTAGTAATGACCAAATGGTGATCTAAAGAGCTGATCCAATGGCTACATAATTATCAATGAACCAATTAAATCCTCCATAATAATACCATAAAGCCATAACGTGTCAAACTTTATAAAGAGCCATGGTGGCCCATCTAGGGTAGACCTTTACACCTATTTGGTAGCAACAATAGTTGGTGATAATATAAGTTCTGGTGCTTTTTTTTCAGACAATAAATTTCGGTATTATTGTCTTAAAAAGGTATTTTTTGATTCTTTGGAATATTTCTTCAGAATACCATGGTTATGAAGGTGACTAAGATGATGGGACCACATACTTTCGGTACAAATGAGAACTGTGGATTTTTTTTTTCATCTTTAAAAATATCAAATTAAATACTTAAACTAACTTGACCTAACCAAACCAATCCTATTTGTTTGCTTCATGGAAGCAAATGAGTGTACTTTCTTCTTTTTTTATTACCAATACAATAATAACAATCATACCGAAGTTTCCGAGACAAAAAATTCACAATGTTTTTATTGGATATTGTTTCTTCAAAAGTATTTGAGGTTAGGTCAGGTTAGGTTAGGCTAGATTAGGGTTCTTTTTAATTTTGAGAATTTTCAGAAGGTAAATTGCTCGGCATTTTCCTAATTTTATTTGTGTGATTTTTTTCCTCCAAATGTAGGTATTGGTAGGTTAGGTTACGTTATGTTCCATTTTTGAAAAACATTTCTTGTTATGCTATGTTACATAACTCAAAGCCCCTTTCTGACATTATTTTGCTCAGAACCTGAAAAGTAAACATTTCCACAGAATATAAGTTGTTATATCATCTTAAGTCACCTTCATAAACATCTTGTTTAAAAAATATCCCAATAATCGAAAACACCTTTTAAGACAACTTTACCATGCATTGCTGAGCAGCACAATACACTGCCCAAAACGATTTTCAGAAATTATTTTTTTAGCCCCACAAAATACGCTGCAACTGGCATAGCCCACTAAGCTTTTCAATGTCCACAGCAGAATAATGATGCCATGAAATATCAATTAAGTTTGTTTGTCCGAGAGCAATACCACATATGCTTTACTAAGCCTTCCAGGTATTATATGTTGACAACCTCAGGCATGTTGGTTATTGTAGCTTGAGTGTGCATCACTCTGCGCAATTCATAGAGTGCCCGTAATTTCAGGGGTGTATGCAGCGAGGTTAGCAAGATGCTGACATAATTACATTTATACCATGTGGAAATACATTTGGTATGAAGACACACCCACCTTGTACAGACTATGACCGGCTTGTGACTGGATTCAGAGGTTCACTTGATCCCAGAGAGGCCTCTCTTTTTCACTGAAATTTGCCGCACAACTGCACCGATCCGCACGCCATCGTATCCGAAACCAAAATGACCGAAAGTTCGCAGTTGTTTCGTTAAGCAGCGTTAAGGTGCTAATGTTCCCGCCATTTTTCCTCGCTGCTCATTTTAACTACCCAGGTGCACTAACTGTGAGCAGCTATGGAGCGTTCAAACGCCCGCCAAAAAACGTAAAAACGTAACGTAAGCTGTAATAGTGCTAGATATAAGCAGTTGAATTATTCTGGGCTGCTTGACATAACACCCATGGCTGCTGGGATCAAGCATCCTCATTCTTGCAGCCTAGCACCTGTAGGCTAGAATTAGCCCCTTCCAGCCGAGTAGTACATAAGGTGCTTGCTATTGCTTGAATGGTGTTTGCTTCTAGCATCCTTAGCGAACAGCGTTGTTGGAAGCAGCCATTTAGTATGTAATTAGCAGCAAAAGTGCTAATCATGTTTTACAGTGTAGTGGTATGTGTGTACAGTGTGTGTAGTGTGTACAGTGTGTACAGTGTGTATGCGTCAGTAGTGCCAGTGGTAGCATGCGTCGTACGCCTATGGGATCATCCTACGCCAATTCAAACGATGAAGGTGCAATTATACACACTATCCAAGAGGATAGTGTGTATAATTGCATTGTGTATAATTAATAGTGTCTTGGACAGCATTGAACTGAAAGTCATCGGATGCCTTGATTACGAATCTGTTGTGATGAGCCTTCTGCGGTCAACCGTTTCCCGTCGGTAGTAACGTCAAAACGTGATTTCTTGTCAGAAATTGGTCTAATAAAGCGGGGATATCTCCGCAACCAATGCATATTTTCTCAATCTGAAAGCGACAATGTGAAGCCAATGTAAAGACAATGCAACGCCATGGCTAATGCTATAAATGAAAATGTAAACAGATGTAAAGATTCAACGTCTAAAACATATTATTTTCTCACATCAATGTTTGGAATATATGTGTCGGTTGACATCTGCGTCCATACAAAGATGGGCACCAGTTGTGCACCCCGTAGCAGGCCTACAAACATGGTGCCCAATCAGTGTAGAACAGACGCCGACCCAGCCGATTCCCCGACCTCGCGTGCCTCCGTCTGACCAACGCAATGTCCAGCGTCAGTGCACAGGGGGTCAGATGTCCATGTGGAAGAAAGCAGCGTCAGTGTACAGGGGATCAGGTGGCGATGGCAAAAACAAACATAGCGTCACTGCACAGCGAGCCGCACATGCATGCTTGCTTTCACACGTAATGTGAGTATGAAGCGTTCATTCACAAATAATATCAGATATTTGCTCCAATTCGCTTTGCTGAAAGCAAGAGCAGCCGGTGTGGAGCTGCGCCCAGAGGAAACGGATCCACTGACAGCCGCCGAGCGATGCAGGGATATCTGCACGTAGAAGCATATAGCAGCGTATGAGCACAATACTCACCCTGGGCTGTGCTTCTGACGCCGAGTGTTTGACTGACACTGTTCAGTCGCTAATAGTCACGATAGCGCACTGTTGCGCCTGTATTAACCCGCGCCGTCTTTCCGGTCAAATTCTTCCATCCCTCCCTAAATTCAACCCACTCTAAAATTCAAACTAAGCATCGCACGAAAACGAAAAAGGTGTCATCGGAAAGCGCTCGTCGAGTAGGGTCCGGGTCTACCATCCAAAACAATTTCACCCCCACAAGTGACATCACCAGGGGGGGCTAGTTTTTGACGACTTTTCACGACTTACATTATGTTTTTGATTCTGGGGAGTTCATTTTAGGGATATATGAAGAAACAAAATTTATTTGGAATGAGTAAAGGACAGCGAAATCGACCATGGCTATAATTTGTTTTGCCCCCCCCCAATTCTTTTTTATTTCAAAATTTTGAGTTTTCAAGTATTCTTTAATTTCCATTTTCCAATGGGTAGAGCAGACCGAGCAACGTTGTTGGAAATCAACTTGCCCTAATACAAAATGTTTACTTTAGCCAGAATCCTGTATTTGAACTGCAATTTAGCAAATACGCAAAATTTATATGTAGTCAAGAACGAAAAAATGACAAATTCCACTCATACGTTTTGTTCCATCCGTAAAGACAAGCAAACGCTGAAAGTTTTATTGAAATATCTGTATCCGTTAAAGCGTGACGACCGGTTTAACTTTTTTTTAGGCGACCTCACTTGACTTCCAATAACTCGTTGACCCTAGATGACCTGACCTAAAAATTTTGACTCAGCATGTCAAATTGATGTGGGCAAAGGTATGCCAAATTTAGGCGTGCTGTCCTGCGCCGTTCGTCCGCTATCCGCGAAAAACCGGAGGGGCGGTTGAAGACCCCCCCCCCTCTCCCAGAGACGGGACGGGTTAAGAACACGGTGTGGGAGAGGGGTGTGAGAGAGCCGCGGACCAAAAGTTGTGCCGCCTTGCGTACCCATTCACCAACGTGCGGTTGGTATGTTGTGCCCCCTTCACCAACGTGCGGTTGGTACGTTGTGCCCCCTTCACCAACGTGCGGTTGGTACGTTGTGCCCCCTTCACCAACGTGCGGTTGGCGTGATCATACACGTGCGGTGACACTTGCGGTCACCCGTCACGCCAACATAGGGGGGGGGACTGCGTGTGCCTTGTCTGTTTGAGGTAGCTGCCTGTGTGAGGTGGATACCCACAAGTTTTAAGGGTTCCAAGGTTGAAGGCTGCTGGTACCAGAAAGGTTTCAAGACAACACAATGTTGGCAAGATGACGATGGCCCAACAGTACGCCGCTTATTACATTTGTGTTCAACGATACGCTGGTGCCGTCGACAGGCCAGCCCCAACCCTATCACAGACGGCCGGCTCTGTCGCAACACAAATCGGCAATTGACGGGCATGTGTTCGCTGGATCGGATTAATGGCTGAGTGGCTGCACGTGACATGCACCGGCGGAAAGCTGCATAGGTACTGCCACAGCTGCGTCGGCCGATATTTCATCAACATTTTAGAGGTTATATTGTGGCCAAAATTGTGATGGGCCGGCCAAAGAGGATTAACGTCACCACCGCGGCCGTGTTCTCCATTCATTCAACGCATCATCATCGCGGGCGTCGGAAAGCCGGTGATAATTCGATATGAATCGCTGATTGGCGCGCACGTTTTTTCACAAAGATCATTGGTCTTGCAGCGTCCCGATACACCTGCAACGTGTCGCCTTCTCCGTGTATGAAGAACCCCTTAAATGGTTCACCTTATGCAGAGAAGGCATCAGAGCGGTAACAGCTACGATTACGGGTTGCTTTTATTCCAAAAATATAGTTTTACAGGGGAGATAATGGCATGGGAAGCCGAACCGATTCCATGTGTCTCTGATGCCTCTCACTCGAGTCGCAGGGATGATTCCCGCTTGCAAGGCAGGCGCCGATAGCCAATGTGAAAAGTGCATCCGCTACATGGTGCCGTGTGATGGAAGCAGTGCCGTTTTCCCAGCGCCACTTGATGAGCATGGCCTGACTCAATTGTGAACAATGGTGGAAGACGCTGCTTTTGATTCTCTCCCGCCCCACGTGTGCACGTGTCACGTTGGGTGTAAATGCTTACCTAGTAAACTTCACCATTGTAGGGCCATACAATGTACCGCCGGTTTAATGTCGATCGTTGCATCGGTTCAACAGTTATGGCGCGCCAAACGGGCCGCCCGGCGCACCAAAATTGTCCATAGTTCCAGCGCAAAAGTGCCAATTTTATGTGTTAAGCCAATGGGCGACGGCGAATGTCGACAAATTTCGACCCGCCGTCACTCGTGTGTCTATCGCGCGTGCAGCACTGGTCCGATCTCGTCGAAACTCTATCAGACGGATACGCTGCGGGCTTTCGTGTGGTGACCGTCATTTATCCATCCGGCCATGCTGTGCATCACACTCCAAAATAAACGCATGAGTTGTTGCGCCATTGTTGAAATCACCACGTTAAGTCTATGGGGGTGTCGGCGTAATTTTATCGCGTTCACAGCACCCTCCTTGGTAGTGGGATCCGAGCTCCCCCTCCCCCCCCCCAATTGTAACAGCTCCATGTGTTGCCAATCGATGGCGGAAAAACGAAACCGACACGCCCGGCCGTTTGACCTCTAGCCGTGACAAAAAAAAGGTGTTAAAATTTGTTATCAATAATATTAGTTACCTACATTAATCCTGAATATACGAATGAGCATCCACCAAAGATAAGGGCAGACCCAGCCGGTCGGATCGGGGAAGGACGGTTGGGGTGGGGGTTAATGTGGGTGCAACATTTAAGAAAAGCCACTCACTCTCTGAATAAAAACTAATTGTATTGAAACTGCTCATGGCCAGTTGCATGTTCCTAGCTGATGCAAACTTTATTATGATATTTGCTGCAGCGTGCAACACAGCAAGTTCTACCTTCCATATACATGTGCTGTAATGCTTAAAGTCGCAGAACAGCAATGCAACAAGCATTTCCTACTTTTCTGACAGCTGTGCTCCTCAGTGCAGCAGCATTCGCGGCATGACCCGGCTCACGGGAGATTTCAGTGTGCGTTGTGAGCGACATTTATTCGCCACCTGGCACGGCAGCGGACGCTGCGACGGCGTTGGTGAGGGTGTCAAGTCAACAAGGACTTCTCAAGTTCCTTTTTTGCTCCGAGCCAGCTGGGTACAGGACATACATTAGGACCTAAGACTGGTGCTTGTAAGGGAAATCCCTTACAAGCACCAATATGATGCAAAAGAAAACACACTAAATACTCCCATGTGCTAATCGTCTGTCAACCAGAAACACGGGGAGTATATACAGAACACCAGCTTTAACACGCGCACCGCAGGGTGGGGAGGAATCTACTCACTTCCATTTTTCAAGCCATATCATAAACAGACAGGTATGCTGCAATGTCATTTCGTAACATGTCATTGCAGCATACCTGAAGAATATCTGTTCTGGCATCCCTGATTTTTGGGTCCCCAAGGAGAGGAAACGCTCTTGTCTGAAGTTGGTTGGTGGTTTGAGGTGAGGGCTGGTGCAAAGTGTTGGTTATTGACAGATATACATCACATTGAAGCAAACCAAGATAATTTAGGAAAATACTTACTTACTTAGGAAAGACGAGTTTGGGGATGATCTCTCAGATCATGAACATATTGTAACTAATTGTAACTACATACTTCCAAACTCCCTATGTATGGAATGGAAAGGGGGCTTTTCTATAATGCATATGAATGCAATAGCCGCCCTGGTAGCTCAGTTGGTTAGAGCGCTGGCTTGCACCGGTCTCCCCTGTGTTGGCTACACAGGGTTCGAGTCGCTTCGCGCGCTCGCATTTAGCCCCCGGCCGGGAGTGTCAGTTGGCAACTGGCTCGATAAGGCCGGGGACGAGGTACCGGGCAGCCGTATCGGTGCATTGGCGGCACGTTAAACTTTCGGTCTAAATTCTGCCGTTGAACTGGAGCTCATGGATCGGGTGGTGGGGCCAGGGTTCACGCAACAAGCTCTGCTTAGCAATAGAACCCTGGCTCCTCAAGCCACCCCAGCAACAACTCGGATCAAATTTATTAAAAAATAAAAAAAATGCTAGATCCACGAAGAATAAATGTGATGATATGCAAGTTTTCCCAGCTGCCACTGGTATCAAATGGTCAGTGATATGCATAGCTGAAACATGGCTGGAGAAGGATACTGAAAAATACTTTAGATGCAAATATGGTGTAATTGTTCATTTCAAAGTATTTACTAGATGCAAACATGGTGTAATTGTTCATTTCAGTCATTTTGACCGGGAGGGTGGGGGGGGTCAGCAATTTATGTACGCAATTCCGATGCAGTAAAATGCATTAATATTATTGAAAGCAACCTCATTGAAGCCTCATTTGATGAAGTAAATCTTGGAATTGAAAACAAAAATAAATCCATAATAATTTGTCAGATATACCGTCCCCCATGTTCCTCAAACCGTGGTTTCCATAGCATGTTTGATGAATTACTAGACTGCCTAGAAAGTAAAGGAAAACTTATTAGCATAACAGGAGACTTCAACTACAACTTACTGGATATCAGAAGTGATAGAAACAGAAAAGCCTTTATAAACTTGCTCACATCTTATGGATTTTGGCCTACCGTAACAAAGGCCGCTCGTGTACATACTTCTGGTATGGCATTGCTTGACAATATATTTATAATGATCTTTCCTATATCTGCTCTTCTGGGATATTGCTTGAGGATCTATCAGATCATCTTCCAATTTTTATGACTTTAACTTTTGATGAAAACCAAACTTGAACAAAAGGTAATAGAACAGCATTTGATTACAATCAGGTGGGTAAACTGAATGATTATTTGGTATTGGCACTGCAAAATGTTGACAACAACACTGAAGCAAATATTGCATGCTCTCAGCTGATTGAAGCATATATACATGGCATGAAGCTTTGCACTAAAACATTTGCCCACAGTAGAAGGAGAGCTCCTATAAAACCATGGATTACTGCAGGAATGTTGTGTTCCACAAACAAACAAAAATTAAATTGTACAAGAAGCACATAAAAAGGCAAAGCATACACAATGAATTAAAATATAAACAGTATAGAAACATTTTAGTTCATATCTTGAAGGATGCAAACAAACTGTATTATCAAACAGCAATACATTGCAACCAGCAGGATAAACAAAGAACATGGAACATCCCAAATGAACTGATAAATAAGAAAAAACAGATTAAAACTTCCTGGTGTGTTAGTAGATGAAGATGGCAATGAATATGACAGGAAATGTGCACCTAATGCATTTAATCATTACTTTGTCTCTGTTGGAGAAAGATTGGAACATAAGCTAGATCTAGCAGAAAAAGATCCAACTGAATATATAGCTGAACCTACCTATGCAAGGTTTTCTGATCATATGAGTACTAGCGAAATTCAAGTAGAATCAATTATTAAGAACATGAAATATGTTGGAGGTGGCATAGATGGAATCAGCGCAAGCATATTAATGCTTACCTATAAAAGTATATTGAAGCAGATTACCCACCTCTTTCATCTTTGTCTGCATAAAGGAATATTTCCTCATGATTTTAACCCGTCCCGTCTCAGGGGGGTCTTCAACCGCCCCCTCCCCTCTGGTTTTCGCGGATAGCGGATGAACGATGCAAGGCAGCGCGCCCAAATTTGGCATACCTTTTCCCACATCAATTTGACATGCTGATTCAAAATAATTTTGAGGTCAGATCATGTAAGGTCAAAGAGTTAGTCTAGGTCAAGTGAGGTCACCTCCAAAAATGTTCAACCAGTTGTCACGCTTTAACGGATGTAGATATTTTAATGACACTTCCAGCGTTTGCTTATCCTTACGGATGCAAAAAAACGTACCAGATGAATTGTTCATTTTTTTCGTTTTTGACTACATGTAAATTTTGCGTATTTGCCACATTGCAGTTCAAACACAGGATTCTGGCTAAAGTAAGCATTTTTATGAGGGCAAGTTGACTTCCAACAACATTTCTCAGTCCGCTCCACCCATTTGAGAAGGAAAATTAAAGAAAACTTGAAAACTCAAAATTTTGAAATTTCAAGAAAATATTTTATTTTTATTTTTGGGGAGCCAAAAAAATTATAGCCCTGGTCGATTTCGATTTCCTGTTCTCCTTCCAAATATTTTTTATTTCCTCATATATCCCCCAAAATGAACTACCCAGAGTAAAAAACATAATGCAAGTCGTGAAAAGTCGTAAAAATCTATACCCCATGGTGACGTCACTTTTGGTGAAAATTTTTGGGGGCGTAGACCCGGACCCTACTCGTCGAGCGCTTTCCGATGACACCGCTTTCGTTTTCGTGTGATGCTTAGTTTGGATTTTAGAGTGGGTCTTCAACCGCCACCCCCTCCCCCCGAGACGGGCTGGGAGGATTTGACAAGAAAGAGGGCGCGGGTTAAGAAAGCAGTTGTCGTACCTATTTTGAAGTCAGGAGAACATCATTAGTTCACAAATTATAGACCTATATCTTTACTCCCTATCTTTTCTAAAATTTTGTGGAAATTATTACATGCCTATCTTTCAGCATATTTGGAACAAAATAATGTACTAAGCCCTTTCCAATTTGGCTTCAGAAAACAAGTCATAGTACATACATGCCCATTATGCATTTATATAGTGAAATAACTAAGTCCATAGAAAAATAAAGAAATTGTTTGTGGTTCATATCTTGATTTGAAAAAGGCTCTTGACACAGTTAGCACAGAGATATTAGTCAGAAAATTACAATGTATTGGACTTGAAGGGCCCCTTCTTATAATACTAAAATCATATCTTAGAAATAAGTATCAGCAAACTAAAGTGTATGAGACTCTATCTGAACCAGAATTAATTTCTATGGGTGTTCCTCAGGGTTTCATTCTGGGACCATTATTATTAATTATATATATAAACGACTTCCCCAGAATTTCAAATCAAACAAATATGTATCTTTATACTGGTGACAGCAATTATTGTCAAGGGAAGAAGTGTAGATGAATTACAGAATAAAATTAATTGAATTTTTCCTGACCTACCACAATGGTTTCACGCAAATAGTATGTCATTGAATGTAGCGAAGATAAATTACCAAATATATTCTGGAACTCCTATTAATGACATAAATATAATGATCAATTCTGTTAAAGTGAAAAGAAAACAACAAATCAAGTATCTTGGCATAGTGTTGGATGAAAAATTAACTTGGTGTGGGCACATCCATAATATTACATCCATCATCAGTAGCAAATTGGGTATTATGGGGAGGGCAAAATATTTCATAACAAGTCGAGAACTGAAATATTCATACAACTCTTTAATTCTTCCCTATTTAAATTATGCGTTGTGATTTGGGGTAATAATTATCCCACTAGATTAAACCAAGTCATAAAATCCCAGAAACGTGCCTTGCGAATTATTGATTAGAGATGTTATACATACCCTACAAATGAATTATTTATGAAGTATAACACTCTGAAGTTCACCGACATGGTGCAAGAACAAAACATAGTAATTCTGCACAAATTTGTCCATGACACATTGCCACATGCTATAGCTGATTTTTTTATATACAATAACTACTAGTTCAAGAATCATTCAACATTTCTCTATACCATTTACTTATCGACAATATAGGCCGTATGGTATTACTTTCTCTGCACCAAAATCATGGAACAATGTAATGTGCAAACTATTTCCCAGTATTGAACAAGTGCCAATGAAAAAAAAGATGTGTTAAAGAAATGCATCCGACATCACTTTATGGAATTATACAAATCAAATGAAAACTGAAATCAGATTATAGCTCATACAATTCACAAAGGTAGCTTTGAAGATTGCACTTTGCCAGATTTAGTATCAGTGTTGATGATATATGAAAATGTACAAATGTATGTGTTCGAATGGACGTTTTTGTGTTCTTCTTTTGTGTAAGAGGATATTGGTAGGCTGGTACACACCTATGTTATTCTGCATGAGTTATCTCCATATGAATCCGTTTTCAACATTTCTGTACTCCCCTAACATTTTCATATTGTGACCCTGGGAATTCTGTGGGCGTTACTACCTTGCTACCAGTCCGCCGATTTCCCGGGGTCGGATTTCCTTTCTACTAATTGGTGGTGGTCTATCTGCAAAATAAAAATACAAAAACAGAAGGGATGCAACTTGTATTTATATAGTCACATTATATTGCATTCTTCTTTGCATCCCGAGGCACCCTTGTATTGGCTGCCCTGATCTACGGGCAGCTCACCAAGGAATGCCCCACATTGAAAGACCCAATGCAGGTGCATACAGCCTAAGGAGATAGGCTGCTGCTGCATGTGATATGGGTGGATGGCAATTGAAGAAAAAAAAATTGCTGAACATTGGTAAGTACATCGCTTGCAAAAAGTAGTGCTTAAGCTCTTTGGTAGATATGGTAGCTGCGGGGTGCAAGGTTGGCCGACCGGCCACCGCCCGGTTGGTCGACTTCATGTAACCCTGAAAACATTTATCTAGAGTTGCAAAATGTGTACTACAAGCAGTACAGTACACTACAGGACAGCTGTAATCTCCTTCCAAATTTGGTGTTTCTAGCTTCAGAAGTTTCAAAGATTTTAGGTACAGAAGATCTATCGCGGAGGACGAACCAAAAGTGTAGTTTTCTTCGAGCAGTGACGTCCAGAACGACCCCCTCCCCTCATTCCCCTTGTATCCACTCATCTATCCATACATCCAGCCTGCCCACCTCAGCTGCAGACCTCTCGTCGGACCTGGGTGGTGAAGCCTGGATAGTTCTCACCGAGCCAGCAGGATCCAAATGCTTATTTGCAGGACATATTTTCAGATTGAATAGTGAACATAGCAACTTAGCATAGGCATGGTACCAAAGCAAAGGTGGGCCAAACCTCCCGACCCAGCGGGGTATGTAGCTATGTGGGTAGTCCACGATGCATGCTAGGTCCACAATATCTAATGTGCATCGCCCACCCGACGCTAAATTTGTTTCTGCAGAGCCACTTTTCCTCCCCGAAGTCATCCCTCACCATTAATCTTTGTGCGTCCGTGAGCAGTTCATCAAGCTGCCGTCTTGCAGAATCGCGGGCGACAGATACTCGATGGCTATGCCATCTACAGCTGAGAAGTCTCACCTCACTTTCTTGGATCGACCGGCAGGGGCGCTGCGACTGGCTGGTCGGCCAGTCATTCGGAGACAGCGGGAGCGCTGTTAAGCCAAGAATATTCCTGAAGGCGATATTGTGCCACCGTCACGGTGCTCTCTCAGCACCTGGCAACTGAAGCACTTACAATATGCAGCGCTTCTTTGGAACTGTTCAGTCAGCCAGTCAGTTAGTCTATACCGCACCGCCGCCGATTGTCGGTCGGTGATAAGTTTCAAACACTCGTAGTTTGACCTTCGCTGGAGATCCCTAGTGGAACACTCGTAGTTTGGCCTTCGCTGGAGCGCCACCGCCTGCTCCTCAAACACAGATTAGGAAGCTGACAGTAGGCTCTGGCTTAGGTGGCAACTACCGTGCATGGTAATATTCCTCTACAGCACCCGGCTGTTCGGTATCGTGGCATTCCTCCTCTGATGGGCATCACAAGCCTCTCATGAGCATCATGTGCATCACAAACCTTTCATGGACATCGTGGACATCACACACCTCTCGTGGTAACCACGCACCTCCCATGAGCATCACAAGCCTTCCATGAGCATTATCGGCATTACAAACTGCTCACGGACATCATGGGCAGCCGTTAGGCGTCATGACCGGACATAATGCCGGTGGCGCCTCTGGTGGTGGATTTGTAAAGGAATACCATCAGAGTGGACTGGCTCTGATTAATGCTATATTCTTGTTTCTAGATAAGGTGTAGGTGATATCCAATGGCCAAAGTTGTACAACATTGAAACAAACTCTCTTATGCTGTGTAGTTCATTTTATTGTTAAATAATTTCACCCTGTCACTTTGCCCTTGAAGTGAAATGGGAGCAATTGGCCACTCAACATCTTGTGATAAAAGCTCATCATACATCTTCTGTGTGATGTGCTAACAATTTCCAATGTTCTTAACTAAACGACAATCGAACGTGCTATATTTTGGTACCATCTTGAATAACTTCCATGGAAGTTTAACCCTGTCACTTTTGCATTCAGTTCAGGAATGTGTGCCCAAAATTATCACATTGTATTCCTTTTCGTTGTATATCAGGTGTTATGCATCACCGAATTAATGTCCAATGGTCTCATATAAACCGGCATAAAATCAGCTGCCTTTTGATTCCATACTAGATTACCTTTATAGATATCTAACCATGTTATTTTTGCACTCAATTCCAGGATTTGTGTTTCGAATCATCACATTATATTCCTTTAAATTGCATGGGAGATGTTCTACATTAGCAAATTCAATTCCAATTGTCTCAAATAAACGGACATGAAATCAGCTACCTTCTCATGCCATCCTTAATTACTGTTATGCCCATCTAACCCTGTCATTTTTGCACTCAACTCCAGGATTTCTGTACAGAATTATCACGTTGTATTCCTTAAATTTGTATATCATATGTTCCATCTTAACGAATTAATTTCCAATGGTCTCTAAGAAACCGGCATAAAGCCTTCTGATGCCACACTCGACTACATTTATATATATCATAACCTGTCACTTTTTACATTTTGACACGAAGCTTTCCGGCAATATTGAGGTTCTGCTATAGCTCGATACACGTCAAGCGTCGACCGTTGCTGCCCAGCGGAACCGTAGGGCCGCCGAGCGGTGGCATGATAAAAAGTGAAGTCCCACTCTTCAACAATACTAAGGAACATCGGCTCTGCCACGCCAAACGTAGGAGAAATTCATTGTTGCAGATGCATTCTTTCCATTCAGCCTCCATAAGCGCAATATTCTTTAACAACATCGAGAAAACCTGTCGGCCTCGACCGAAATAGCGGCGTAACTCATGCCAAGTACATCGCCTAATGTTTCAAATCTGAAAATATGCCTGTAGCTTTGGCGTTTGGGCCCATTAACATTCAGGGAATGGTTTGCGCCCCACCATATTATGAATGGCGGCGGACGGTCGGGGACGGGCCCGGGACCGCCAGCGTCGCCGCCTGCGTCCGGCTGTCTATGGTGGAAATTGATCCAGAAAGCAATACCCAAAGTAACAATAGGCGCAATATGTCACAATATATGCAAGTGACAATGAAATTGACGTCTGAATGCAAGCTAACTTTGATAAATGCACTACGCATCATATTTTATGGAGTCTGAGATTCATAAATTGTAACTATATTCTCCACGCACACACTAATGAGCATCAGGGCGCGCTTGTCGCGGGCGCATGTTTCGGAGTTCTTGAACGGCATCATGACCTACCTGTTTTCTTTCTTCACTGGAGGTCCCACTGATGTCTGCATTAACAATGCGTCTGACGCCTAACGCACAAGCCTCTCGTAGGCATCACAAGCCTTTAGTGAACACCATGGGCAGCACAAGCCTCTAATGAGCATCATAGGTAGCACAAGCCTCTAATGAGCATCATAGGCATCACAAACCTCTGGTGGGCATTCACAAAGTTGCATGACAGACTTCGTTCACTATTGCTACTTTCCAGCTTTCTTATTCAGAATAGACAGCGAAGACATGTTTTTGTTATATTCTCGTTCGCACCAATCTGGTTCGATTTGCCCTGCTACAAAATAATATACGATATACGATTATGAACAAAATACAGTATTATTCTATAAGTAGCAAGTAGTAGTTTTCGTGATTTAACTCTACCTCGGAGCATCGCAAAAGGTTTTGACTAAAAAAATTGAGATATCCATATTTAGTCAGAAAAAGGCGTGCTTTTTATCACCGATGCCTTTCGGTCCAATTCTCGGCGAACACTTCCCACTTAATACATAATTTTCACTATTTAGAAATCAACATTCGTTCCTGCCATGTCTCGCCACGGATGGTTTAGCGTTATCTCCCAATGATGCAATAAATGGTGCGATTGGAGACATCCCCACCCTCTGATGGTCGGGTGGGTCTTTTTCTTGACAACGGGGATTTTCAGGACGAAGCCATACCCTTCAGGCTGTACAAGGCATAACACATTTGAAGTGCCCCAAATTTCCCATGATCTGTTCAATTTCCAGAGGCTCCTTTCAGGTTTCTCAGGTTTCTTTTTCTTCGGGGGGGGGGGGGGAGAGAACGGTGCTCAGTTTCAAAACAAAACAACATCAAACGTATATTTTGATATTTTGCCTGCGGTTGTTCTCAGTTTATATCAAAGCAAGCCCATCGGCAGAAAAGGCACCCCTTTGAGAAGGGTCGAGTGCACCCATCCCTCTCTACTTTTCCAGATAGAGGCGCACCTCCGGGTACTTTCGCAGGGGCACTCCTCCAAAAATGTCTCTTTTCCACACAAGTATCCCACCCCATGATAATTTCTGGATCCATCCCAGACTACAACATTGTTCTCTCGCTGCTATAATCTCCGGCTGATTATACATTCGTGCGTATTTACTGGTGCCTTCTCTTGAAATTTGACAACTTCCGTTGAACCATTGAGAAGAAAGCGGACGACGTGAAAAAAAAACAAGGTACTATATTTTATATCTGGAACAGCAATGTGACAGTAAATTAAGAGCCAACAGTGGGAGCACTGTCCGAGCAGGTTATGATGGACTTCTCGGGGAGCTGCTAGTCATATGCAAGGAGTACATTCTATCACAATGGCTGCAATCATAAAGAGATTTGTTCATGACATTACAATATTGCACTCAATCATTGTGCACACACCGGACCTTTGAGAATTTGAAATTATTTCAATTTCTCAACTTTCAGGTACCGCACGTCAAGCCACGTCGAATGGCATCCATCTGATGCACATTGAAGTCATAGCGACGAAACGCGAGAACTTCAAAGAATTCAATCTAGCCTTTAACCTCCGGGCTTCACATTGCCATGTTCCGGTTTGAAATGTTACCCGAGGTTCACGACAGTTTATTCCTTTATTCAAGCAGTAGGTAAGTTTGGACAAAGAAAACTGCGAGGCGATCGAAGAAACATGCTTGACATTTGACCTTTGAAATTAGTTCCATGTCTTAGCTTTCTAGCACTGCACAACAAACCAGGACAAATGATACTCACATGGTGCAAATTGAACTCGTAGCGACAAACCGCGAGAACTTAAAAAAATCAAAACTAGCTTATGATCTTGAGGTTTGACCTTCACATGTCATTGTTTCAAAATGCTACTCTAGAGTTCACTTGCCACGGGCTATCGCTTGATAGTAGATCTGGGTAAGGTTCGGCGAACACGACAAATGTTACCCGAGGGTTGATCACGGGATATCGCTTGATACCAGATTTGGGTATGTTTGGGTGCAAACGAGAAAAAAGAATGCGAAGCGACCAAAGAAGTCAGTTTGATCTTTGACCTTGAAAAAATAATTAGTTCGCTCAACATTCAAATATCGCACAAGCCAAATCTATTGACACCAATTTGATGGAAGTTGAAGTGAAAGCGACCGAACCTCGTGTTTGGGCGCTACCGCTTCAATATCTGCATCTAATAAATCATGTTAATATTTGGCCCTGAGGTTTGACCTTGACATGTCCTGATTTGAAATGTCACACGGGGGTTCACCATGGACCCATAGTCACATTTGTTAAAAATGTATCGATATATGCGTAGGAGAAGCCAACCTAAGACATATAAGGCCATGCTATAATGCAAACTTGGTTCCTGTCAAAATACAATTATCCACACAAGCGAAAATACAAGATGGTCAAGGTTCATGTTACTCAAGAAATATATTTACACATAAACATCCAGCGCTTGCTGATGTATCAATCGGAGATATTGGCGATGACTGATAGTCTGTGATGCCCAATGATTAGCTATATAGGATTCCAGTAGTATTTTGTATAATTATATATTTCGACAATATAAATGATTATTTAGAATCTGGTGGCAAGCATACCGGTATTTTGAAACCTGAGGCTTCGGGACACGACCGAAACTGACGGGGACAAGTCGACACTTTTCAAAATTTGGGTGGCATATCCCCGAGTCCTTCCCCAGATGGTACACACATGCTTCGATTCCTACATGGCTATCATATCAGCTTCGTGATGCACGTTGTTGTTGTTGCTTGTTATCAGCTTCCTACTCCTGCTAGTGTTTTTTTTAAAGCTGGT